>CM038118.1:28036343-28123588 GCA_001642375.2 Mentha longifolia | reverse complement strand
TTTCTTTTCAAAAATCAATCAATAATCAATATAATTTTTTTTTGAATTTTTCCGATATTTTTTTTCGATCTTCGCACTATTAGTGCTATTAATCTCAAAATAATATAATTATGTAAATGACACTAATAGTGCCAATAGTTCCACAATTATTTTTTCAATTTTTTTTTCGACCCAACAGAAAACTTGATATGAAAAATATAACTATTTCAAAATGTTATCAATCGTCAATTTAATTCTATATTACAACGTATACTTGACGGCTTTAACATTAAAAATGTACGAAAAACAAGACCTCACCTAATCTATTTTTCTATTACAATATGATTAACGGGGTACTGACATTCAAAATGAATAAAACTAATCGAAAAATGTCACACCTTATTGATATTCTTTTTCTTCATTTTCTAATTCAGTTTAATTTTTTTTTTTGAATGGACCTTAACAAACTATACTCTCAAAAAAAATAATTATAATTATTGTTATCTTCCACGAGAAGTAGCCCCATCGAATTTTGACAGGCACTAAACTAGTTTTATTATTGAATTAAATTTATATACACTCCTTCTACTTCAACTTCAATTCTATTTCTCCGCCCTTAATTATCTTTCAATTTTCAATTTTCGATTATTCATCTCCTCAAGAATATATTCCTTCCAATGTGCTATATCATAAAACTCACAATAATAAATACAGTAATAAGTACTACGTAGTATATGATATAAATAGAGAAATATAATAAAAAATACATATCTTTCAAAATTAACAAAAAAAGTATCTACATGCAACGCATGTAATCTCTGCTAGTATACATACAAATATATGTTTGCTAAAGACGTGTAACAATAAAACGAACTATTTCGCCCATCGATCACATGTCGGCAAACAATTTGTAAGTGTTGGCGTCCAAAATTATTTGCCGGACAGCCGCCACCGCCCCCACGGCGACCAACACGGCGGAGACGGCGGCAATCGCCGTATTCGCCCAAAAAATGAAGCTCCTCTTGGAGGGTTTGAACGTCACGTTGTAGAAAATCATAGGCAAGATGAAGTCTAGAGGTATGCAGCCGAGTGCACCGGCCAATGCCATCATGTCTCCAAAGAAAGGGAGCATCGCTGCCACGGTGGCGGCCGCCACCACCGACAATGATCGGAAAACGAGCCGCGGAACCATATTGCGGGCCGAGAATTCGGACTTCGTAGGGTCCGCAAACTTTCGATCTATAACAACATTTGTGGGCTGCAGATATACCTACGTATGCATGTCACATATCAAGTTACTATAACATATCACCTTATATAAATATAATCATGCATGCATATGAATATTATATATATGTAATTTAAAAAAATAAAAAATTAAGTAGTATTATATTGAAGATCTTACTAAAGTGACGGCTGAGATTTGGACAAGAGTGAAGGTATAGGTGATGAGTAGAAACCATTTAGGAAGCAAAGGCACTCCATCAACGATGAAATTTGTAAGAATCGACGGTTCAGATTGGTTCCCGAATGCCCAATACCCGGAAATTGCTACACTGAAGAAAGTGGAGATCACCACAGAATAACATACCAATAGTCCTTTGAACATTTTGCCCTTAACCGGTGGAGCAATAGTGGCCTGCCAAATGTACATCCAGAAACACGATATTCTCTATTTTACATCGATAAATAGTACTACTTGATATGTCTCTTTTCAATTGGCATGCTTTATATTTATATTTTACATATTTCTAATAAACGAGCCAAGTGAAATAGGACGGACATAATGTATTATAAAAAGACATACTAAATAAAGAAAACGCGAAATTAGAACACGATATATAGGATATATATATATAAGATGTAAACATGCCATATCATTTTAATAAGAAATCACTGAGTGAAATTGCCTGTATTCCGGAATAATTCCATTTCCGTAAGTCGTGGAGATGATCGAGATAGCGTTGAAGATACCAAATACGCGATTTATGCCTCCCTCCTTCACCGTGTAATCCCTTATAGGAGCTTTGTAAGAATGCCCTATGCAAAAATCATTATATTATATATTGACTTTGATCATATAATGTATGTGATTTTTCTAGGGTTAATATATGGATAAATTTACCTATATGTATTGCGCCTGCAGTGGTAAAAGCACAATAAGCAAGGCACAAAAGAGAGAAACAAGGTTGATGTGCCTTAGTGAATGAAAAGATGGCATTTGAGCCATAATTAGGGTTAGCCCTCCAAATATTGCGATGAATTCATAAAGCTGCATGTTTCCATTCGGTCTCGACAGCAAATATATATACTGCATGCAAAAAATATAATTAGTTAAGTATCAAGTCACAATTCTGCACTTTCAATTTAATTTTCATTTTCATTTTCATTTTTATATGAAATGTTATTGATATTGTATTCATATGCTATATACTCTCTCTGTCTCATTCATAATTAGCCAGTTCATTGGAATCTGAAATTGGTTAATCATGAAGGAGACCGATTTCACAGATTCCAGTCAACTAGCACATTATGAATGAGACGGTGAGTATAAAGAGTAGATAATAGTCTATGAATTTTTATGATCTTATTTTAGTAAAAACCACAAACAAGTCCAAAAATTTATTTTAATGGGCCAAAATTAAAATAAAATAAAATAGAAGAGGGAGAAAGCCTACTAGACCTTGAGGCTCTGCCCACCAAGAAGTGTACAAGCAATTACTGCTCCGTAGCATATGCCCAACTGAAGTGGGCCCACAAAGTAACGCCCCCACCCCGGCCCTGTCACATGACATGCATTAGGTAAATAAATAGTATTTATTACTAAAATAATCGAATATTCAACGATCCACATCCTAACAAGTTAACAATCCAAATGTTATTAAATTCCCAAGTGTATGAACTTTTCTCTCATTAATACATGTCGGAAATTCAAGTCATTTTAAGTGTATGTACGACACGTGCATACCTAAAATATCATGGGCCATATCCCGAAATCGGAGATGGCGCCTTCCAAGTAGAGCGAAGTGCTCCAATACGATAGAGAGGAGATTGTAAGAGTAGAAGGTGACTAATCCGGCCGCCGTGAGGCAGAGAATGCCGCCGCTCCACCCCAATAAGGTGAAGACAAACGGCAAACTTAATAGCACCGGCGAAACTATAGCCATCGTTAAATGGTACCCGCAATGCAGCCATGACCCTATAAATAAATAACAAACAATTTTATTTGATTTTTTTTTAATTTAATTTATGATCTTATATGACATTTAAGATCAAAATTCTAAGAGCAAATTATATACTATATTACTATAATTTAAAAGGATCTATGTACATAGCGATATTTAATATTGGCCTGCAATAAATTATAGAACAGGAAAACATAATCTAATATAAGAAACAAGATGTATGATTTGTAATTTTATGAGTTATGGGAATACCAAAATAGAAAGAAAAGAAATGCAAATTAACAACAGCTAAGTAATAAGTAAGAAGTGGACCTCGGGATTTAAGAACAAAGAGTGCGCCGGCGTCAAGATCCTTTGAGGCGGCGACTCCATTTTCACCGCCTTCACGGTATATTCCGGCGGAATCCACTGCAACACTTCCCATCTCTCTCTCTCTTTCTCTCTCTCGCTCTCTCTCTCTCGCTAAGTGTATGTGCAGGGAATTCTAATTCTCAAGTAGGAGTATATATTATTGATAGATATTTTCCGCAGTCAATGCGTGAAGAATTTCAACATCATAGATATACAGTGATGACGATATTATGAAACGAAAAAGAAGACTTTTCTTTTGAGAAAATAATACACACCCCATCCGTCCCCTAATTAGTGCCCCTATTTTTAAAAAAACTATTTCGGAATTACGCTCATTTTGTATACATGTTGGATTTCACAAGGCGTTCAAATTAAAAATAATAAATTTGAATGAGAAAATTTTCATCTTTATTTAAATATATATATACTTTTTTATTTCTCTGAAATATATACTGTAGTTTATTTGAGGAGCCCAAAAAAATGACTCTCTCCGTCCTTCATTTCTTAACACTAATACTATACGGCACGTCTTTTCTAGTACGGGTTTTAAAATATAATTTAAAAATATTTTTTCTTTTAAGGGATAGTATGACACTCGTAGTATCCCGTAAAAAAAAAATACTTTAAAATTATATTTTAAAACTCATACTAGGTTTCGGTGAAAATGCGTGGCAAAAAGTTTTAAGTCAAGAAATGGAGGACGGATGGAGTACTATTCATTCCCTTGGCCGGAATTTGTTATTTAGGTTGTGTGATCGAGTTATAGATTAGATAAAATTAAGTTTTTTTTTTTGGTGTTTTGAATCAAGTGGAGTTGCTCATTCCTTCTAGTTTTGTATATTACTTGATGATTTTAATAATTCATTCATATTTTCAAATTTGGTTTTTAGTATATAAATTATCACGAATATTTAAGAGTGGTCCTAGAAAATACTCCGAAATATTGTTACTTGAGTGTAACATTGTGTAATATCTCTTGGATACTTGTCTTCAAGGCGGACCTAGAAAAAAAAATGTCGACGGAGCCGCGATATAATTTTTTGAAGATTTTATTGATATCATAACTATAATAAAAAAATACAATAAAAGAAAGTTGGAGAGAGCCAATGCTCCCATTTTTCCCAAAGTAGATCCCCGGTGTTTGTCATGTGTCGAAGAAAATTTATAAGTGTGCAAGATATATTTTTTATATATATAATTTATGAAATTTAATAGTACTAGAATTTAACCGACATAGAACCATTGGTCCAATTTTATTTTTTATGCATTTTGTTCTTCTATTTAAATTTACTAGTTTGAATCCTGTCGAAATTCGACAGGTATCATTAATCACTTTATAATATATTTTATAAATTTAATGTTAAATAATATATTTTCCTTTACAAAAATTTGACAATAATAAGTACTCCCTCCTATTTTTTTTAATAGTCATTTTAGCTTTTTGATTATTTGTAATTTAATTGTCATTTTGATAAATTATACCAAGAGTGCCCTTATTTATTACTCACCTTTGTTTTGTATTCTCTTATTTTTTGAAGAAGAAGTTGAATAGAATTATGGGAGAAAGTAATTTGTGTGATTTTCCACAAAAGAAAACCTTCATTAAATAAGGTTAATTTAGGAAAAAAATTTAATTATTAATATGTGTGCTATAGGCTAGAATGACTATTAAAAAAATAGGAGGGAGTATTTTTTTAACTAAAATAATTTTAAAAATTTATTTGTCAACGTGTCACCTCAAAATTGATTTTATGTCTAATATATTGTGAAGTATCTTAACATTATTGGTCAATGACCACCTCAAAATCGATTTTGTGTTTATCTAATATATTGTTAAGTGTCTTAAATCAAAAAACATATTATTTGTTATAAAAAATTGACAAATATATTTCAAATACTAATTGGTTAACGGGCCACCTCAAAATAATCATTTTGTGTCAATGAAAATTTGACAATCATAGTTATGTACACATATTAAAAAAAATTAAAAAAAGCTAATATATTCTTAAATTGAAAAATATATTATTTGTTACAAAAATTTGAGAATTATATTTCAAAAACTTATTGGTCAGCGAGCCACCTTAGAATGCTCATTTTGTGTCAATGAAAATTTGACAATCATAGTTATCTACGCGTATTAAAAGAAAAATTAAAATAACTTATTGGCCAATGAGCCACCTCAAAATTAATTTTGTACCTAACTAATTTATTGTCAAGCGTTATATATATATATATATATATATATATATATATATATATATATATATATATATATATATATATACTTATTGGCTAACTCGTCCTCATATCCGCCTCAGAAAATTCCCCGTACCCGGCCCCTTACCCGTTTAAATTAAAGCTGGGGCAGAGCGGGGGTTACCTGTCGGGGGAAGGGTACCTGACGGGTGTAGCGTCCCGGGCCCACAGGGTTAGTAGCCCGTTATGTTACAGTGACACAATGGGTCCGCTAGCAACTACTTGACATTCGTCCTCGCTTTGTCAAAATGGTTAACCCAAGTTGTTAGAGAGTCTATTGGGCATATACTTATACTGTATTGACATTTCATACTTATTCGATGTGAGATGTCACAATCTCCTCACATTGAATACACGACGTCCTCGTTGCGACTTATATGCAGGACCGCCCACAGGGCCCATGGAGCTCGCTCGGGATTGGCTCTGATACCATCTGTAATGGCCCGGATTCACGGGGGTCGGAGCCCGTTACGTTACGGTGGCATAATGGGCCCGCTAGCGACTACTTGGCGTTCATCTTAGCTTTGCCAAAATGGTTAACCCAAGTTGCTAGAGAGTCCATTGAACCCATATTTATACTGTCTTGACATCCCATACTTATTCGATGTGAGATTTCACACGGGTACCCATTTAATTAATTCTTTTTTATAAAAATTTGATTTCTTTATAATAATAAAAAAATTGTTAAAAAAATTAATTTAAACTATAATCATTATTAAAAAAAATAAAAGAATTATAAATTATTTAAAATATACCAATCGACGTGGTGCTCCAAGTTCGGAACAAAACTAATTTAAAATATATACCCAAAATACTAAACCCTACAAAAAAAAAAAAAAAAAAAAAAAAAAAAAAACTCAACCCTAACAAATAATAAAGGAAAAAGTGAAAAGCCAACATAAATGTTTAAATTCCCTTTTAATATCCATGTGTATTTCGTTGTTTGATTGATTGATTTTGTATTTGAATATATTGATATAGTAATTTGTATCATATAAATAATAATTAATTTGCAAAATAAAAATAAATTTTAATATAGTGCTTCAAATCCGTAACGTTTTAGATAAATAGATAATGGAGGATGTAGGAGACGCCATATATGCATGTTGATTATTGTAGTGCTCCGAATTTGCTACATAATGGATATATGTATTGTAAGAATTAACGTGGTGCTCCAAATCCGCTGCGGAATTATATATAAGATTAATGATGTGGTGTAGTGGTTTAAGACATAGCATATCATGTGGGAGGTCATAGGTTCGAATCCTCCCATTCTCATAAGTAAATTTTTAAATTTGAGGTTCTATTATATAAATAAATTATTATAATTATAATAATTAATATTAGTGTACATAAATAATAATTAATATGTATAAATATATAGATTTTAGATAAATAAAAATGGAGGTCGTAGGTGATGCCACGTAAGCATATGAATTAACGTGGTACTCCGAATCCGCTGCGGAATTATATATAAGATTACTTTTTAATTTAATTAATAATTATTAACTAAAATTTATAATGATTTTTTAGCGTTTAGTTTCAACTTTATTAGTTAGAGTTCAACATTAGAGTATATAATTTTTAAAATTTTCAACTTTAGTTATATAAATGTTAGTTGTGCTTCATTATATTATAATTATTTATATTTTTTTGTAAAAATATTATGAAATTACTGTATTAAAATAAGTACGTGAAGACACTACTTGAGATTTAGGTCTCATTCAAATTTGACGGGATGACCCTTTATAAATGGGACGGAGGGAGTATTCAATAACTTTCACAAACAAGATTTTATAATTTTTTGAGTTTTTTGATTAAACTACGCCGCATTATTCATATTCAACTTAATTATTTGACTTTTTTCCCTTTGACGTTCATGCACTATCTTCATATATAACAGAAGATTCTAATATTTTTAACTAAAATTTTCAACTCGGGTGCATAGTGTGTGAGAGTGTGTTGTGTTTGCCTAATTAAGATAAATAAATAAATAATACTAATAATTAAAAAAAATCTCACAAGAATAAAGTATTTGCCTTATTAAAATAATAATAATAATAATAATTAAAAAAAAAATCTCACAAGAATAAAGTACAAGTACGTTTTTATTTAATGAGATTTTAGGAGCTACTCCTTTTATTTTCTTTTCTTTTTCTTTTTTGAGGGAAAAATGTCGAAGTTAATTATGTTTAGAAATTTTCAATCCTTAAAAGCCCAGTTGCTAAAAGTCCAAGCCCACCCAACCTACTCAATCCCAGTATGAAATTACGAAAAGCCCCTCGGCTCCCACAAATTCTTCCCACTAAGCCACCAAATCGCCATGACTATAAAACGCTCACAACACGAAGTCTGCACTCTCAGCACACTCGCTCTTGAAACCACCTTCATCAACCACTCCCCTTCAGCTCTCTCCACCGCCATCAATGGCCATAACCGCGATTCTCTAAGCCGTAACTCGGCAAGAAATCAAAGGGGATTCGTCATTGGTGGCCGCTTTCGATATCGCCGCCATCAACCGCCGTCAATCCTATCACCGCCGCCTCTGTCTGGTAACCTCTTTTGTTCGCTAAGTACTAAAAATATGAACTTTTTTTAATTTTATTGTTATGGGATTCATGATTGCGTCGTCTATTCTCATTGTTTGGTTTTGTGGGCTGCATCAAGAAATCAGTATTTTCATTTCTGGGTTTTTGAGTTTCTATTAGTTAAATTTTCAATCGGGGTAGTGGGTTCTTGAATCTTGTGTGAAATGTTTGTGAGAAATGATTCTTTGAGGAATGCAGCTAATAGGTTGTGATTACATGCCATGAATTCTTTTAGTATGAATTAACTGATTTGATTGATGATGAATGATATAGTGGCTGATTGTTAGCTCAATGCTGTTGTAGTTTGCTTTGTAATTGTTGTAATTTTTTTGTCAAAATTTATTGATTTCATCCTTATGTGCAGTTTCTGTGCTTTATTGATTAATAGTAAAAGGAGGATTATTTCTTCAGAAAGCATGTACACAGTGGAAACCAAAGTTGGTGGCTTATGGAAGGGCTGTCTCGACGAAAATGATCCACATTCAGATAATCGAATACAGGAGACCGTGGAGCCTGAGAATTTGGATAATGGAGTAGCCGAATTAGTTACTTCTGTTGGTATAATTGGGCCTGAGATTGCAATCTATGTAGGGAAGCCGACATGGAGGATTATAAAGTGGGACGGGTCCAACCGTTCTTGGGAAGAATTTGATGCTGAAAGTGATGAAGGATGCCCTTCGAAATTCTTGATTATGTGCCTTAGTTCAATTCAGGATGCTCTTCAGCAAGATGATGATGCAGTTGTTACTTTAGATGACAGGCCATTTTTTGCACATTCTTGGGGGTTTGAGTTTTGGAGTTGTTATAACAGTGGAAATGATGTGGTCGATGTAGACGGATCTGATTCGAAATTTGAGAAAATTGCTTGGATAACCGCAACTGCAGCCGATACCATCTCAATGAAGGAGAAAGAGGGTATTTCATTTAATAGTCCCTTTCTTTTGTATATTGTGCCATCTCAAGACAAAGCTAACCAGGTTAAAGATCTTGCTCCTATATAGCAACTAACATCATGTTATTTCCTCCACTGATTTGATGGAAAGCATCATCTGATTGTTGTATCGTATCTTGTCGGATGATAATCAGGTACTCCAAGTCTGCAAGCCATTGGAAGATGTTGGTATCTATACATTGTTTTTGCACTCAGGTGTTTCCACAGAACTTCAACTTCAAAGGTTAGCACCCTCGAGATTTCCTCAATCTACCACACATTTGTTCTTGAATGTTTAGTGGCAAAATGTCATTTGCTGGTTAGCAACTCAGTTTGTATTCTTTCTGAAACTAGTTTGCAAAACTGTTTTTCTCTCAAGTAATAGATTAGGTGTTTAATGAAAATTTTGTCTATATTTACCAAATTTGCAACTTGCCAGTGTAATATTTCTATGCATTTTAGCTCTACTATATCTTTGTCATTGTCTCATTGACTATATTCAATTCTTCTAAACTAGCATTTTGATTGCAACGATGTTTTACTCGTCTCATGGGATGTGGCAGTTTAAAGAGTTCTGAACCAGAGTTTATAGTCTCCACCCCAGATAGGCTGCTGGAGCTTTTGTCCTTGAAGGCTATTGACATATCGGGTTTGTCTTTAATGGTAATTTTGATAAGCCTTCTTTTCTTTTGTTTTTTGCATACTTGGCAGCTGATTATTAATTAATATTTCCCTTTGTTACATCTCGTTTGCAATAATCTGTTGGTCAATTTCTTCAGTAATAAAGTTCAGAAGTTGATAATCTTTTCGTAAGGGCTCCTTGGTAGTAAAACTTACAAAAAAATAAATACTATGTTACTTAGTTCACATTTGTCAAATGGTTCTCTATTTGAGTTCAGGTTGCTACTGTTTAACAGTTTAACGGAAACATCAATATTTATATCCGGTTACTTGCAATATACAGGTTATTGATGGACTAGAAGCTCCTTTTGGAGGCACTTACCTTGATGCACTGAAATCCGTGAGGCAGTTTACCTCTGGAAATACTCAAACTGTTATTTTCTGTGATTGCATGAATTCTTCGTCCGATTCTGTTTGCTCTAAACCTGCTGGAGGACCGGCCTGCAAGTGATTTTTCGGGGCTTTTGTCGAAAGCGAAATGTGTGACCATCTCTAAATTTTTCCAAGTGGATGGTAGATATTATAGGTATGTTGATGCCTGTAATCTCATATCCATATTTGCATATGTTATATTGCTATATTGCTGTCTTTTTTTCACTTGCATGGTTTTCTAAAAATAAGATCAAAGTGGAAGTTAATTTCTACGACTCCACTCTTTACTCTCTTCGAAACCAAAAAAAAGAAAGTTACCTACTCAAAATGTATAAGATTTGTATTCCCATATCTCAATAAAGAATATTGCCAAGTCATCAAGTTGGAATTATTGATCATGCCATGTAACTGTATTATGAGGATCTCAACCATCATATCCAAAACATAATATTTCGCATATCTTACAGTGCTTGTTACTACGTCTTCAACTGCCTCGAATTTTCATATACCATGCCAAGATTTTGAGGGAAGTTACGAATTTGGCCCTCTTTAACGATGTTGCAGGGATACGAAGAGTTTGTTGCAGTGACTTCTTTTTTTCCAGTCTGTAGATTAGATACAATTTTGTTAAAGCTCGTTGGTGCTGATTGGTGGCTCCTCCATATACAATAAGAGGTGGTTTCGTTCTTTTGAGGACTTCACGTTTTCTTGGCACGAAGAAAATCTCTACATAGTACTGCAGTTGCAGTGATGTGAGGACTTCACAAAAAAACATTGAGATTCTTTAGCAGAAATAAGTAAGTTCTGCTAAGCATTCTATGTTTCTTTTGATTTTCCTTTAGAACTCTTGTCCAAGAGCAAAAGTTTTGTTGTGTTTTTTGTTTGTCTAACACTATTATTGACAAATGAAGAAAGCTTGGTTTTGGTTCTTTGATTCTCTGGTGATATTGGTTGTATGAATTCTTTTATCGAAGTTTTTTTATTTTTGTTTTTTAGAAATTAAAGACAAACTTGTATTAATAGATTCGATCTATGTTATGTATTAATGATTTGGATGGTACATAAGCATAATTATAGGAGGTACATATTTTTTTTGCTTTAGAATGGGAAACTGCAAAGAAAAACTTATATGATGCTAACTAAAATGATGGAAGAATTATATTTGTACACAATATGAAGATGGAGGAATGTTCCCCTATCCATTGTGGGCATACTTAATATGCTTACGGATGATGTGACGGTAAAGTATTTAAGGAAAATTATAATTAATATACCTTATAAAACTAAATTCTACCAAAAATAACTAAACTTTAAGGGAAAATATTATTGACGTGGCACTGCCATGTCACCCGTTAGCACATTAAGTATGTACACGGTGGGTAGGGGAGTGTTTCTATATGAAGATGATACTCTCTCTATTTGAGTTGAATGTGACATGATGCGCGACATTAGACAGCAATAGATCTTGGACCCGGTCTATAATTGTAGATTCTTGTAAATTTTGAATCTTCAAAAATTTAAATTCAACCGATCTGGAATGAATTTTTGGACTGTATATGGAGTTGAGTTCTTGCTGCTGCTGCTAATATGTTTTGTTCCTTTGTATGGTACCACTGGTGCCTTTCTTTGTTTCTAATAAAACTTCTTTTCCCGGATCAAAAAAAAAAAAAAAAATCACATGCAAAAAAATTATGAAAGTTCATTTTTTAAAATATAAAATGAAGTTTAGATCACAAATTTAAAAACAGTCAAAATTGATGTATACATGGCATGAAAGGTATTTTTACATAAAAAAAATATTTAATATTAATAAAATAATCACATGTAAGAGGGATGTCATACACCTACATTCATTAAAAAAAAAAATCCATTAATAAGTCTATGAAGATTTTATTGTAAAGAAATAAAGAATAAATATTGGGCGGAAATTCAAAATACCCAATTTGAAGATGCAGATTAACAAATTACCCAATTTGAAATTGCATCTTTAAAAAATACCCATTTTATTTAAATAATGAGATGGGTCCCGCTTTTTTACACAAATTTCTGCAAAGCTTGACTCCTTTATCGGTATTCCATTTTTTTTGTCGTATTATGTTTTTTATTTTACCAATTGACCGAAGGGTTAAGCAGAAGCAAAATTAAAATTGATTTCTTTCACGGTTTAGGCTCGCCGTTCTTTCACGGTTGTTATTGTTATTTTTGTTTTTGGTTTGTATTATTATTATTATTTATTTATTTATTATTTGTTATTTTTTGTTTTTATTACTATTATTTTTTTGTTTTTATTATTATTATTATTATTATTATTATTATTATTAAAAAAAAAAAGGAAAACCTACCCACCTACTCTCACGGTTCTCTCACTATCACTATCTCTCACTCATGATTTTCCCCCAATTTCAAAAGAAAGAAACCGTGAGAACCCTAGCCCCCAAATTATTTTTTGAAACCGTGAGATAGTAATTTGCCGGCGCCGGAGAGAAGAGAAACCATGACCGATTCCGACCACAATTCGGGTAATGAATCCGAAGGCGTTGAAGTTCCTTCGCCGCCACGTCGCCGAGTTCCGACGAGAGAATAACGGGAAAACCTTCCCGAGCCGCCGCCGCCGGTTAGTTTTTTTTAAAAAAAAAAGATTATTGAATTTACAGTTTATATTGATTTTACATTGATTTTACAGTGAATTTTAAGCATTTTTAGAGTTTTATGGTTATGGAATAGAATTAGAATTATAATGTGTATAATGCTATGTTTTAATCCTTTGATTTGTATGCTAAATATGTAGAAATATGTGCTTGAATTGGGTTCGAAATTTGTATAAATCTGTAGAAATTGTTGCGAATATTAAATTTGTAAGAGAAATTAGAGTGTTTTTCACGGTTAGAATTAATTGAAACCGTGAGAGCTCACGGTTTGATTTAATTCTAACCGTGAAAATCACTTTTCACGGTTAGAATTAAATCAAACCGTGAGCTCTCACGGTTTCAATTAATTCTAACCGTGAGAAGTGATTTTCACGGTTTGAAGTTGAGCAAACCGTGAGCTCTCTAACCGTGAAAAGCACTAAATTGTGCAGATTTAATAATTTGTGAAAGCTTATCACGGTTAGAGTTAAATCAAACCGTGAGCTCTCACGGTTTGAATTAATTCTAACCGTGAGAAGTGCTTTTCACGGTTTGAAGTTGAGCAAACCGTGAGCTCTCTAACCGTGAAAAGCACTAAATTGTGCAGATTAAATAATTTGTGAAAGCACGGTTTCAACCGTTAGAAGTGCTTTTCACGGTTTGAAATTGATCAAACCGTGAGCTCTCTAACCGTGAAAAGCACTAAATTGTGCAGATTAAATAATTTGTGAAAATTTGATAAATTAACTAATTCGCACTTTTCTTTATTTTGCAGCCTAGGTATCAATGGTACAGGCCTCGTATGCAAGGATTCCCGGGTGAAATAAATGCTTATCAACGAGACCGAGCAATTCCGTCAATCATACATCAGTTAAGGCGTATTGGCGGGAATGTACTGTTGCAGCGATTTGTTGACGAATCTCCATTTGCACGGGTGTGCACGATGAAGAAGGTAGGGAATGCGAAGCGTGCCTTGCACGAGCTGTTATCCCGGGAGCTATGGAGGGGCGAGGAGCATGAATTTGAAAGACTATTTCACGTCGGTGGGCGGGATATTCGTTTTGGGCCTCAAGAATTCTGCCTCGTCACCGGATTATGCTTCGGTTCTACGACCTTTAATCCTCACGGCAAGAACCACGTCATCCCAACTACGAGCCTCTTCCATACTTTTTACAAGGGGCGTAAGGTGCGAGTGAAAGAGTTGTTTGCGGATTTCAATGATGAGGATCAAGTTATAGGGACGGAGGATCAATACTTGAGTACCGCCAACCTCCTCGTCTACTACTACTTGCTATTGTGTCGGGACTACGATAGACCCGTTGATGATTGGGCATGGACGTTGGCAGAGGATCCACAGAGATGGGCGACGTTTCCTTGGGGATCATGGTCGTACCAGATATTGTGCCACCAGCTTGGAGTGGCAAAGAAGGACCCGAGAGAAATTGGAGGCAAAGGGAATAGTGCTACCTATCACCTGTATGGGCCTGTCTGGGCGTTGTATCTTTGGGCCTTCGAGGTCATTCCAAGTTTAGGACTGATGTGTGCTACACGGCTGAACGTGCACGAGTTACCCCGACTAAGGAGATGGGAAATGGGGGCCTCGTATGTAGATTTCGTTGATTTTTTCAACGATCCGAGGGTATGTCATTATTCTCTTTTTACTCAATCAATTATTTTAATTTTAATTATGTTAATTTTAATATTCATTAATTTTAATATTTTAGTTATGTTAATGGTTTAATTTTAATATTCGTTAATTATGTGCCTTATCACGGTTTTTAATAATGAATTGTTTTGCCTCTGTCTTTTGCAGCTCGAAGTCATCCCCACGCTCGAACCTGATGAAGCAGAAAAGGAGTCGTATTATTATCTGACCCTCCTCGAGGAGCGAGACCCCTTGACGCTTCGATTTAACAAGAATACGCGTCATTCGTGGAAGAAAGCGCCTGAAGCGCAGAGACAGTCGAAGGAAGCCAGATCTATGGCAAGAGTGATCGACAAATTGAGGTGTCGAGATGTTGGGAATGCCGCCCAACCCCGTGGTCGCCAGCCTCGTGCCACCAGGGCAAATTCTGAGGGTCGAGGCCCTCTCCCATGCCCCAGGGCTCGTGCGAGTACGTCGAAGAGGCTGAGGGTCGATAGTTCACTCCCCGATAGGTCCCAGGGCCTCATCTGCTGCGTACACGGGGATCCGTGCCCTCGAGGATGTGATAACGATGCGTGGGCCGACAAGGTGCTGGAACGCATGGCCCATGATACGTCGGAGACAGGAGTGATGGCTCGTATCGCGAAGTTCATGGCAGAGCACCTGAAGGGGATCTTCGGGAAGTCGGGGAGTCCCTCGAGGCATCATCAGGCACCCTCACATGCCGGCTCCAGACATTCCATTGACCGGCCCCACAGAGCTTCTGCAGCTCGAGATGATGACTACGGTGCCCATCTTGAGTATAGGGCACCTACCCCTGAGGACGCTCCGGGTTTCGAGCACGTGTTTGGGTTTAGGGAGCCCTCTCCAGAGCCGGTAGCACGGGAGAGATCAAGGACGCCTCCTGTTGGAGTGGCTGAGGTCGAGGATGAGGAGTCAGGGCACTCGTCTTATGTTAGGGAGCTGGAGGGGATGCCCCTGGACGATTGGGTACATCCCGTACTGCATCATGTGCTTCCCCATCAGCCGGTGTTTCCCAATCCCCAGGTGCTGCAGGGGGGTGAGTACAGTGATGCCGATTCTGACGTTGAAGGACAGACGCCTGTGCGTCGGGTTCGTGTTGGGGGACGGACTGTGAGGCCATCGGCTGCTTTACAGAGCCCCTTTGTACCGACTATTACGACACCGTATTCCGGCCTGACAATGAAGCAGCTGTATCAAGAATTCAGACGAAGCGGGCCGAATTCCTACGTCATGAATTTGCAGGACCCGCCCCATCAGATGAACCAGTCCTTGTTTGATGAGATCGAACACCCCCATATTCAGTTCTCAGCTGAGGTTAGACCGGACCTTATGTTATATTTTTATTATTTATGATACTCTGTCGATTATTATGTTGTGTTAATACTGTGTGTGGATTTTAGATCATGGATCTGTACACCATTTATTGGTGGAGTCGACTCCAACATGGACTTTCTTTGGATCCGGCTCTAAATGAGAGATCCACCGTTCTGCTTGGAATGGGCGTATACGTGAGTTTTTATACACATATTACATGAATTTCTTTTTTCTTTTTTTTTGTGTGTAATCTCGAAAGTAAGATATTTTTTTACAGTACGAGTTGAGGACGGCCCTGATGAATTTTCACGAGAGAGATCAAACAACAATGGCGAAGTCAAATCTAAAGTATCGTGATTACAAGCTGTCAGATCATCTCGGGAATTGGTTTCACGGCGTGGGCTCTTACGATTACATGAGAATTTAAACCGTGAGTTTCACGGTTTAAAAATTGTCTAACCGTGAGAAATACTATTTTTTAATAAAACAATTTTTTAATTCTAAAATATCTTTCACGGTTAGATTTGCATTTAAACCGTGAGTTTCACGGTTTAAATACTAGTCTAACCGTGAGAAATACTATTTTTTAATAAAACAATTTTTTAATTCTAAAATATCTTTCACGGTTAGATATGATTTAAACCGTGAGTTTCACGGTTTAAATGAATGTCTAACCGTGAAATTATTATTATTATTATTATTATTATTATTATTATTAAATAGGCTAATCTTAATTAATTATTTATAAACATATTAATCCGAGAAATTACAATAATTCATTCATTCCATCCACAAGTGACACATGGTTGCAACGTGGCCTGTTTGATCACAATGTGGACATCTCCGAGAACCACGGCTTGCCCGTCGGCGTGCTTCCCCTCTCCCTCTACGTCTTCTTTCTTTGGGCCTCCCCGGTAGACGTACTCTTAGGGAGGGTAACAATTCTGTACTCTGTAGGTCCTTTGGCCAAGTAGATTTGTGTGGTACCCGTGAAATTGGGAGTTCGTAAGACCTAGCGTAAGTAGACTGGTGGTAGTAACGTGAAACGTAATGCGATACTTCCTCCTTTTGATGCCTGCGATAATACAGTACAATATAGTTATGTTAATCATAGTACAGAAGCTATGATTAATGTAAGCAATGATAAGTTGAAGGGGTACTTACATGATTGCCGCGATCGCATTTGCACAAGGCAGACAGTCCCTCTGCCAACGCAGACATTCACACTCCTGTTGTTGCAGATTCACAGTAAGCGTCTTTTGTGATGTACGAACATTGAATTCTACTTGGGATGTCTGCGTGACCCTGTATCTCCGCGAGTGCTCTATCAAATCCGCAGTTGTTCACCTGGCCCCCAACGATATTGGATGATTGTCTCGCTGAGACTCTAAACGCCTTTCATCAAACCATTGTTCGATGACAAGGCGCACGGCATCGAGACAAGCGCAGATTGGTAGACGTCTAGCCCATAGGAGGGTATTATTGAAAGACTCTGCAGCGTTCGACGTCATATTGCTGAAACGTCGAGGTAGGCACATTGATCGAGCCCACTTGGCAGGGCCGATTTCCATCAATTTTGCATGCGCATTGGCGTTCAGATCACGGATTTGATTCATTCTCTCATTCCATTCTGTAACGTCATACGTGTATGCAGCTCGTTGAAACAGCGCGACGACATGTTTACCATAGTGTGCCAAGTTCTTGCTCAAGTGAAAGTAACACAAACCGTGGACGGCATCGGGAAATACAAGGCTGACGGCATGTATGATGGATATATGCTGATCCGAGACAATCAACGTACCCTGCAATGCTCCAAAGGTTCTTCTGAGTCCTCGCATGAAGAAGGTCCAACACTCATGGTTTTCGATAGGCCCTATTCCATAAGCCAACGGATACAATTGCTCGTTAGCGTCCTTTGCCACGGCTACGAACAGTATCCCATTGTTCTTCCCCTTTAGATGTGTGTCATCCACTATAATAACTGGCCTCATGCACGATGAATACGAAACTCGAGTAGCGCCGAGAGCAACAAAAACTTGTTTGAACCGGCCATCGTCTCCGATTTCGGTCTCTATGATCGTACCCGGATTTGTCCTCTTCAACATCGCGAGGTAACCCGGGAGCATCTTGAATGAATCTTCGTATTGGCCATAAATCATCTGAATCGTGCGGTTTCGTCCTCTCAAGGCGACATCGTACTTGATGTCGACACCAAAAACTTCCTTCAGCTCGTTCATTATGACCTTTGGCTTGATTATTTCTTGATCACGAAGAATTCGCTTCGCAAAGTACGCCCCAACGACCGTAGAACGGAGCTTCCTTTTCTTCAGACCTATTATTTCCTGATTGCACGTGTGATCGCCACAAAACTTGGTCACTAAAAAATGGCCGCCTCCGCTGGCCTGGGCATGTAGGTAGAAGGGGCATCGCTTCGATGATTTGCATTTCAAATATAGTCTTCCACTATCTGACCTCTCTACCTTTGATTCTGCATTCTTCTCCAAATTCCACAGACCGGCTGCAATCGTCAGTTCGTCCTTCGTATCGTACATGGCATTAACAGCAAGCCCTTCAACAATCAGATTAACCTCACCTGCATATACTGCTGAGCTTTCAGGTTGGATAGGGACCATGGGGACTATCCAATTACTCATATGCCTTGTATCTATATCCTCCTCAGCCTCATCATCGTGCGGACTTCGATACATTAATCGCAATAGTTTTTCCATCCCGCCCTCGTCAAGTATCCACGCTGTGTACTCGGCAAACAAAGACCTGTTCAGCCGCCTATCAGAATTGTCTCCAGGTCTGTCGCTCTCTGTGCTCTCAGCATCAGCTTCAACGTCGTAATCTGGGTCGTCGTCGTCGTCTATGACTTCATACGTATCACCTCGAGTCCGCGCCTCAGTACGCCCATTATGCTCATCCTCCTCATCCTCTAGGGTAAAATTGAGGTCCGGGATCAAATTTTCTCGGCCAGTAGAGACATGAGGAAATGAACTGGTACCGAAGTTAAGATCTCTGTGATAGACGTCACCAGTCCAATTTGTAAAAGGACCTCCCATGCCAATCTGTTCGAGGTTTGTGTGCCAATCACTGCCCTGGTAGCCGAAGTCGAATGATCCACCATACTGGTACGGCTGCTCGAACGTAGGAAAATATGGAGAGGACGGGCCGGCTCGTTCACCGGAAAAGTGAGAAGACGATGCCGTGTTGTTCGAACATATATATACTTTCGGAGACGATTCGGTACTGCACAAGCGCACGAGTTCTTCATCTGTCCCCAACGGTGATTTAACAAGATGTCCGGATCGTGTCTTATTCAAATAGGAGATATCAAAATCATTGCCCAAGAAACTGCACATATTCTCTATTTGGGATCTCAAGTTGTACACACTGATAACATTTGTTGATAAGACGATATCCATCTCCCTACCGCCCTCGTACACACAATCGGCCCAATTTCCTCCGTAATTTAAGTTTACGATAGCGAACGGCATCTGCATGAATTTAATTCAGAAAAAAAAAATTAATAAAAATTTTATACGCATAAGTTATGCATAAAGCTAAGCATAAAAATATTACACGCATAAGTTATGCTAATCTAACCGTGAAACAACTTTATCTGAATTAACAAATTATTTTATTAAAAAATAGTATTAAACTAAGACGACTCACGGTTAGACTAGTTTTTAAACCGTGTAATTCACGGTTTAACATCAATCTAACCGTGAAACACCTGTCTAAATTAACAAATTATTTTATTAAAAAATTGTATGAAAAGCACTTTTCACGGTTAGAATTATTTGAAACCGTGGGATCTCACGGTTACACTCAAATCTAACCGTGAAAAGTGATTTTCACGGTTAGACTTGATTGTAACCGTGAGATCTCACACGGTTTCACTTAATTCTAACCGTGAAAACACTCTAATATTCGCACAACAATTTCTACACAGATTTATACAGATTCTGAACCCCAATCCTATATTAATACTATTTTTAAATAAAATGATTTGTTAATTTAGAAAGGTGTTACACGGTTAGATTAGCATTTAAACTGTGAAATTTACGGTTTAAATGTTAATCTAACCGTGAGATATCTTTTTAAACTATATTAATAAATTTATTTAAACAGTAAATTTTTATATTTATCTAAATATCTTACGGCTAAAATCATACTATTACACCTAAGAATCAATATAACATTGAGCATGTAAATCCAAAAATAAAATTGAAAAAATAGAATAATTAACTTGATAATGTACCTTAAAACCTATAATTTCGTGAGCTTTTTTCAATTTCGTTTGCTTTTTCTTCCTCCTCAGTTTGCGACCAGTAACTTGTCTTTGATTGCCTTCTAGCGCTAAAAAAAATACTCCAAATTGTAAGCTTTTAAGAAATGACGAAAATAATTTTTAAGGTGGTGTGAGCGAAGAAATGTTCTACACTCTACCCACTTTATAGGATAAAACGGGTATGAATTATGAATTATTTGCTGTGATTTTTTTTTTTGATAAGTAGTCAAATTTGTACGAATACAATTATTATTTTCACTATTTAGTCCGTGAAAATGAATTTTCAGAGAATGCATTCAATAATTAAACTGTTTCACCTATCATATTAAATTGGAGTGAATTTTGAATAATCCCTTGGTGTCGGTGATATAATTTCACCGCCCAAAAATTTTGGGGCAGAAATTAGTAAAAATATAAATAAATCACAATAGGTAAAAAATTTAAAAAGTGGGGCCAAAACTCTGCACCTCTGTCCGCCTATGTGCATTGATTTCAACAATATAACATTAATATATTGAAATGGGTATTTTCTACACATATATTTTCAAAATGAGTATTTTATATATACCCACTTAAAATTTGGGTAGAAAGACTTATTCCCAGATAAATATTTTAAGGATTGTCCCATATAGAAATTGATGAGAGTGTTAGTCACATCACCAGTCATTTTCCAAGTGCAGTAAGTAAAGTATTTCACGAGTTACACGTGTAAAGAATCTACATCGAAATTGATTAAAAAAATATTTAACGAGTTTATAAGCTCTTTAAAACAACTTACTACAGTATAAAATACTTATAATTACGACAATATATTGACTAGCAGTCCAAATAAGTGGATGTCAAATGATTATACTATTAAAGAATTACTCTACTTGTGGGCCTTATTTATAAT
This sequence comes from Mentha longifolia, assembly GCA_001642375.2. NCBI lineage: Eukaryota > Viridiplantae > Streptophyta > Magnoliopsida > Lamiales > Lamiaceae > Mentha > Mentha longifolia. Next base: position 28,102,446 of record CM038118.1, on the reverse strand, counting down.
TAAATAAGATAGAAATAGAAAGTAAGCTTTTGGCTGTATGTTCTAGTTAGTTTCTGTGCCATATCCAAATAGTATTATTCTTTCCATTCCATTATATTCACTATGTCCCGCCTAAATAGCTATGTTTGCTTTATTGACTCTTTCGGTACGTGTTTTCACCGAAATCTAGTATGAGTTTTAAAATATAATTTTGAAGTATTTTTTCTTTTACGGGATACTACGACACTTGTACTATCCCGTAAAAGAAAAAATACTTTAAAATTATATTTTAAAACTAGTACTAGGTTTCGGTAAAAACACGTGCCGAAAGAGTCAATAAAGCAAATGTAGCAATTTATATGGGACAGAGGAAGTACTACTAGTTTATCTTTCTGTTTGGTTTGTCTTATTATAGTAGTCTAATTTTCTAAAATAAAAAATATTTATCCATCCATTATCTATATCTAACTCTGCAGGTATTTTAATATAATTTAAAATTTAGAGCTTTAAGTCTATTGGTATAACTTTTTTATTTGTTTTTTGACTTTTATGATTTTGATGTCAAATTAAAAGTTTCGATGCAATCTTTTATTTAAAATCAATCATCAATATATTTTTATGAATTTATGACGTTTTACTTTGAAAAAATGCAATATGCATAAAAATATTACACTTATACACTGTATACAAAATGATGCTACAATGCCCACTGTTGACATACTTAATATGTCAACGGATGATGTGACAGTGTTATTAATTAAGAAATTAATTTAAATATATACTAAATATTAAATTCTACCAAAAAAAACTAATTAAACTTTATTAAAAAAAAATTAAACCCTAAATGAAAAATATTACAATGTGTTGTTAAGGGGAACGTTTCTCTAGTTGGTAGATTGGAAACTTTCATAGTGCAAACCATGAATGAACTTTATACGGGCACCAAGTGCAGTGAATTTCCAAATTTATTATTGTTTTTCACTATTTTGGTAAAAACTTGGTGCAAAAAGTAAAGTCATCTTCGTTGATTTTGTACGAAAACGAATATTCACTGTTTAGACTCAAATCAAACCTCAACTTGCATAGGCTTGTGAGTACTATTTCCACCCCTTCTTATTAGTACTCTTCTTACTCTTTAGATGGGCACAAAAATTAAAGAAGGAGAGAATATATGGTCATAATCAATTTTAAGGAGAGAGAGTTAATTGTAGCTATGTACTCCGTATTTTTTACTATTTTAGGAAATGAGACTAATATAATGGGACGAACCAAAACGAAAAGTGGACTAATATAATGGGATGAAGATATTATATATCGTGGACATATTAGAAAAGTTTATACGTATATTATATTAAAACAGAATGTAAGTTAAAATCATATGCATGCAATATATTCATTTTTTATATTCTTTTTTGGATGTCTCATTCCAAATATTATATTCTCAAAATGAAAAAGATTGAGCTTTAATATCACTTAATTAAACATCACATTAATCTATATTATTTCACTCCCAATATGATATTTCGATCGTCCTTCTATGTCTATAATGTTTTTACACATCTATGATGTTCTTCTTTTAAAAAGGAAAGAAATATACATTAAACAATTTTATTGCTTAATTACTTTTATTATGTCATTGCATTGTACATGTCACCCCTTGCAACAAGGCTTGCTACATATTTAGTACTCCAATTCCAATTGATTTTGCCAGCACCTATATTGCTTTTTCCAAGGCACTTCAACTTTGAAATGACTATAATACCCATTGGACCCTTTTTCTTTGAAATGATACGCCCAAAAAAAATATACTTTCTTATCCTAAAGAAAAGAATATATTTTCATGTTGAAAACAATAAATCACTCGTAATTAATTACTTCTACATAGAGATGGCAATGGGCCGGATCACGACCGGATCCGGCTTGCTCCAGATCCAGATTCGTTTTGTTTTCTTTGGTCCGGATTCAATCCAGATCCGTCGGGTCCAAAATAATGAGATCCGTGTCCAGATCCAACAGATCTCCGGGTCTACGGAGCTGGACCCGGATCCGTAATATTTATCAATAAAATGAACTTTTAACGAAAAAAAATTGGGATACTCCAAAATTAAAATAAGTTTCTGCATTCATAATAAGTTTAATATAAAATTAAAGTCTATAAATCCATTTGTCAAAAAATAAAAACATAAATTCCAAATTTAAAAGAAATCTCCAAAGTACATTAATACATAGATAATTATTCCACTTATAGTAGTAATCAGCCATGTTTCCACTTTACAAGAGCTTATCGAAGTCAAAACAACGCTGCATCAGGACTACACACACCAAACAAGCTGAAAGTACAAAAAAAAATATAAAGCTATATATATATATAACGGATCCACGGGTCGGATCTTGACCGGGTCTGGATCTCAAAATTCATAATCCAGATCCGATCCGAAAAATACATAGTAAATCCAGATCCGTCGGGTCCAAATTTTGCAAGGTCCAGATCTGATTTTTCAGACCGGATCCACCGGATCTGGACCAGGTCCGGGATCCGTTGCCATCCCTACTTCTACATGCTATAATATGAAGAAAAATCGAAATGGGATTACAAAGAATGAAAGTTTTATACTCTCTCCATCCCCCATTTAGTGGACCAAAATTTCGGGCACATGATTTTATACAATTTGATAATGTATTAATAAATTAATATATTAAAGTGTTAAAGTGAAATAATTATGGGTCCATCTAATTTTTTTAATAATATTAAAGTATTAAAGTATTAAAAAAGTAGAGTGATAAAATGTTAAAGTGACGGTTCCCAAAATGAAAAGGTTCAGTAAATGGGGGACGGATAAAGTATATGCTATTAGCATTTAAGCTATTGCAGTCAATATACATTAGTTGTCTTCTATCTTTAATTGACTACTCAATTATCGTATTTCAATAAATTCAAGTAACATTTTAGTCAATAGATATATTTAAGCAAATCAAGCACTCTTATTTATTCACCTAGAAAATATAATAACTTTGACTTAGAACAATAATTACTCCTACTCCCTTCAACTTTTACTTCAGAAAATAGGATATGTAGAGAGATTTTTTTAATTTTAATTTATTTATAATTAACAGAGTTTAAAATTCAGAAATTCAAATTTAAGCATTGAGAAAGTTTTATAAAAAAATATTATGAGCTTAGGAAATCTTATAAAAGAAAACGGAAGGATACTATGCTTTAAAAAAAATAAATTATTTAAAGGAAAAAGTTCTATGTCCTATTAAAAATTATATTTAAGCGACACTCCTACGTCAACAATGAACATTTTAAGGATTTTTTAGGAAAATATTTCTAATAGCTAGACATGCCATTTTAAGGATTTTTAAATACCTGTTTTGAGCATTCTCCAATATATGTCAAATTTAAAAATTTAAGAATAAAACAGTTATATTTGTACAGTCTGTTATTGCATTTAAGATTCCCATGTCTCATTTTCAACAACATATATCTTTTGGGCACAAATATTTAAAAGAAAGTCTAAAGTGGTGAAAGAGATGAGAAAATATATATGGCCCACACCTTTTACATGATTGATTATTGCCAAATAAAAGAAACATTCCATTTTATATTATACATACTAAAAAAAGGAAAACAATGACAATTATAACGAGACAGAAAGAGTACAATTTATAAGTTTAATCTTAAAAGAGCAATAAATAAGGTTACAAATGTAAATTTCTGCACTTATTCGTACTTGTAATTTGACGGGCATCCTAAAAAGAAAAACAATGACAATTATAATGAGACAGAGAGAGTACAATTTATAAATTGACTCTTAAAAGAGCAATAAATAAGGTTACGAATGTAAATTTCTGTACTTCTTCGTAGTTGTAATTTGGCGGTGGGAAACATTTAAAATGAGACAGAGGGAATAATATTTAAATATTTGTATCTATAGCTATAGATATACATACATGGTATATATATATTTCTAGCATTAAATGTCGGTAAATAGCAATTGCAATTGCTTCTTACTGCAAGGATTTAACCATGCACATTTATTTTGTGTATATAAAAACAAAAAAGGTAGTATTTCACTGTTTAATAGCTAGTCTACTATTCAGCTCTCCTTTTTCTCTCTCCTCTCTCTCTCTAGAATTGCTTTTAATCTTTCTCTTTCTCTCTCAACTTCGACTACTGTAACGAAGGCGGACTTAGCTTTCCGGCATTGACTCGTGGCGGAGCTGATCTTTCATGCTGTATGTACACAACGATTATACGAGAAGATCGGCGGCTTTAATTACACCTGATTGAATTGTTCGTTTCCTTTTTTTTGGTAATTTAAGCTTTGTTGTGCTGAGCATTTTTTTATGTTTATTTTCGTTGAACTCAATTAACATGCTTTTAATTTGGGTATGAAGTATCTGTTTCGATTGCATTTTCTCCACATGCGAGAGTCTTCATTATAGCTTTGTAGGTTTCGGTTTACCTAAATGCATTCAAATTTGGAATTAAAATCCTGCAATTTAATCTGATTCGGAATTTGCAGCTGTAATTTCTACATTTCTTCGTGTTTCTGATTCATGTTTCTGTTTTCAGTTTATTTCTAGCTTTTTAGGCAGGTTTGCTGCAATGTATATTTGTTAATTGGTTATTCTTCTTGTTAGTTTTTGTTTTTGTTTTCTTATATTTGCAACTTGGGAAATCGACATGCAGAGAAATGCAGATTGTTGAGAAATTTGTGAATTGTATTTTCTCATGTTTGCTTCTGAGAATTTTAGATTTAGGAATTTGTCTTAGTGAATTTCTTATTGTTGAAGTATCTTCCAGGAAAGGTTTGAGAGTCTAGAAATTCGAATTACAAGCAAGTGATGGGGGTGACTGTCTCACAATTAAGGGGTAATTAGTTGGGCACATTAACTGGGTGATGGAGCAGGGGAGAGGATCTTCAAATTTGGAGAAGGCTGTTTTACAGAATGGAAATATGTGGATTCCATCTACTCCTCACAAACCAGTCTTTCAGAGACCTAATAATCCCCCGTCTGAGATACGACAGAACCCGATTGGGCCAGAGAATTGGCTCAGTTTGGTTGACGTGTATGAAGATATTTTGCAGGATAAGCAACCTCATAGTTTCGATCTAAACATAAGTGAAGGTCCAAGCTTCGGGGAGCAAAATCACGAAGGTGTACCTCCAATAGAAAACGATAGCAGCTGGCAGCAGAATTTTCCTCAAACTGGGATTTTGGGGATGAATGGAAAGGTGCAGAATAGTCAAGATGTTACTCCTATTGAAGCCTATAATATGTTTCCATTGAACTCGGGGGTGAATAACTTGGAGTTCAACAACCAAAGTGTTAGCATATTGCAGAAGCTCGGTAGCTTGAATCATAATGCAGGAAGAAATGGCACCTATTCGCAGAATTTAGATGAAGTTGTTACCTCTCAGGAGGTTAGTTCATTTGCAGATTTGATTAGTATCGTCAATGCTAAGCATTCACCTCCAGTAATGCTGTACAGAGGCTCTTCTTGTGAGGACATGCCCACCATCACTCGTCCAGTTGCTCAAGTCATGAGCAATAACCCTTACGCATCAGTTGGTGTGAGAGCTCAACAAAATCACATTTTGGAAGGAAGCAATCACGTGGCTTATGCAACGGTTGGTGCAGGATTCCCGCAGAGTCACGCTCATTATGACGGTGGTTGTTACAACCGACAAGAGATTCCGAACAGTAAGTATACTGCTTGCAATAAAAGTATTTTCATTTATTTTTTGTTGTATGTAACATCCTCTTTGTTCAGCTTATTAAATACGGTAGCATAAATGTCCAGGAAATTTGATAAAACCTTAGTTTTATTACACTTCTTGTCACTATTGTATAAGTGAAATTATATTGCATCAAAGCTCAAGTTTTACGTGAGAAGTATGTAGGTTGGACTTTCTTTTCATTGGGCAATGTGTATTTACTTTTGTTGGTAAAAAAACTAGCATCAGTAAAACTCAGTCCTAATTTGACTTGTCTGTTACTAAGTAAAGTAGAGGGGCTAAGTGAGTCAGGGACATCTGTATTAGGCATTGATGTCAAGTAAAAAGATGGCTCATTTTTCATTTGTTACTTTTATATTCCTGGTACTTGATAAAGGATGTCATTAGTAGCTGGTTATATATATTCAGCATGATTGTTTATGGCCCTTTTCCCAAGCTTCGTATTCCCCTTATCACATTTGATACCTGAACCAGTTCAGTATTCAACTGAAACTACTGAGTGGCTACACGTATTAGTGAACCAAGTTTAGATTAATTTCTGAAATTGACTTTAATTCAATTGCTGTAATTTCGTATAATAGAATGGTTAATATCTTGTTGCAACTTGCAATTTCATTGTAAGACTATAATTCAAGTGCTGTATTTTCATAGGTAGACCTTCAATGGACAAATATGCCTCACATATGACACCGAGATCAGAAGCTAGGGAATTCTTAAGTGCTTCAAGATCCCTGCCATTAGGGCCGGTAACACCAGACCAACAAAAGCAGTTTATGACTCACCGGATCAGTCAAGTGCCACAGTTGTTGATAGAAAATGCCTCAACTCCAGAAAAATATGTCCAAGGAAAGGCTTCCTTATCTTCAGAACCAGAAATTCTCGAGAAAGAGTATGGTGACAGTTTAGCCAAATCTATGGGTACACCAACTGCAGCAGTTGCAACAGCGCCCCAGGAAATAGAATGTTCTGATGGTGGAAATGCTGGATTTGATCTGAACAAGACACCACCACAGAAAACCCCAAGAAGAAAACACCGACCGAAGGTAGTGGTTGAAGGGAAGCCCAAACGATCACCGAAGCCTCCATCTACAAAAAGCTGCGGCCCTGATGGAAATCCTCCAGCCAAAAGGAAGTACACGCGGAAAATTGATTCCAAGAACTCAACTCCTCCAGTGACAGATAGAGTCGAAGTATCAGATACAGGGCCTGCCACAAAGTCATGCAAGAGAAAATTAAACTTTGAAGAGACTGTGGCTGATAATAGAGCCGAAAAGGAAGGCCAGGGTAGCCAACTTGACCACCAGGAGAAGAATAAGGAATGGCATAAGCTTCACATGGAATCAAGTGGTGCGTCAACATCTGCAGCTAACACATATGACAAAGCGAGGCAACAGACACCGGCTGCATATAATTTTGTTCAGTCAATAAATAAAGTCCTTTCTCAAGAACCAACTCCTCCAGAATCTGCAGCACTAACACCTACGTCTAGGGACCATAGCTTGAATATGATTGCAAGAAGTCTAAGTATGAGAAATGCCAGAATACACCAATCCAACGGTAAGAGTATGCACAATCAGGTGCATCATCACAGCAATCATGTCTTTGAATCACATCCATTTGAGCAAAATTTTGGCTTTAGAGCACAATCATCGGTGCAGACCATGCCTCAAGTTCTGGAGGATTTGATGGATGTAACTGATAAACAAGAAGCTAAGAGAGCATACAAACCTATTGTGACTGGAAGTCCTCAAAACGTCACCTTTATGGGTTCCCAAATCCAGCCTCGTGGAATACCTGGTTTAGAAACATGCAATAAAAACATCATTGAGGATAAATTTAACGGGACATCATTTAGTATGCGTTCTGGCTCTACAACTGCTGAAGAAATTTTACAACAATTTGAAAGCAGAAGGAATAAGAGTCTCCTGGCACAAATCTCAACAGGAACCCCGAATACTGAATTAAGAAATTCTGATTACGGAAGGAAGGTAATGAACGTTAATCCAAATGATAATTCCACCAATTTCATTCGTGATCGGTACATGAACTACCCCGATATGAGGCAAAAGTTTCAGCAGCAGCATACTTTATCTCAAGGGCATCTATGTTCAGAAAGTATGCTACCTGTGACACCCCAAAAATTTGCTGATACAAAAATCACCAAATTCACCCCTGCAGTGGTAAACAGGAAGGAGTCTTCATCCACTAGAGACCCTCAACCTATTCCAATAAATGGAAATATGAATTCTCCGCTTCATCTTGTAGTCAAGAAACGTACACCATATAAAAAGGAGCCTGTTTTGCAACAACTTCTCCAGCAAGAGCCTGAGAATAAGAAAACCTATGGGAAATCCTCCAAGAAATTCGCAGGTAAACATCTTTCTGCAAGTTCTTCTATTAGTATAAAGGTTTAAAGATTTATAAAAGAAAGTGTTATTTCTCTCTCTGCAGGGAACAGCGTGGATGATATAATCAATGGCATGAAGCATCTTCGAATCACTAGCAGTGGCAAAGAAAGTGCACTTGTTCCATACAAAGGAGATGGTGCTGTTGTTCCATATAATCTTGTCAAAAAAAGGAAGCCAAGGCCTAGAGTGGACCTTGATCCAGAGACAAATAGGCTGTGGAACCTTTTAATGGGAGGTCACAGTGCAGAAACAATGGACACCAACAAAGAAAAATGGTGGGAAGAAGAAAGAAAAGTATTCCGGGGTCGAGTGGACTCATTTATTGCAAAAATGCATCTAGTCCAAGGTATTTGCTCCCAGAACACTAATTCAGTAGATATGACAATCATGTATCACATAATGTTCAATGATCCATATACATAAAAAAGACAAAAAATTACAATAAAATGGAGAACTTAGCTTGAATCATGCATCTTATAAAAGCTAATGTTAGAGATAAACCAAAAATTGTGTATATATGCCAAAATTAGTATTGACAAACTAGGTGTCATTTATTTATACCGAGATATATCTCTGTTTGTTCTCCAATATATGGGGATAAATCTTCCTATTAAAGCACATTTTGCAGAGACCTTAAATCTCTGCTGATTAATTTTCTACAGTTATTACTGCAGAAATGTGTCCATCCAACTCCAAGTTGCTCATCATGAAGTAACTTCTTTTGTAAAGCAATTTGTTCATCTTTTTGAAGCACAGCTTTTTAGTTTTACCAATGCATACTATAAGTTAGTAATGATCACATGCTGATTTCAAAGTATTAATATCTCTGAGACCAAGCAAGATATCGACTTCAGAAAATGGTCATATTTGATAAAGACAGCCTACAACTAGAAAAACCTGAGATACATTTGTATCTTTGTAGGGGACAGGCGATTCTCAAAGTGGAAAGGTTCAGTCGTTGATTCTGTGATAGGAGTATTTCTCACACAAAATGTTTCAGATCATCTTTCAAGGTAAAGTTAATGACTTTAGTGCAACATAAAAATCATATAATTACTCGGTAGAACTAATCACAGTTTTATAACTTCTTTCCTTGTTTGCAGCTCTGCTTTTATGTCTCTTGCAGCCAGATTCCCTTCAAAATCAGCAACTGCTGAAAATGGTGCAAGTCCAACAAAAGTCGGAAACCATGAGGTTCGCATAACATACCCAGATGGAACAACTTTTCATCAAAAAATGGCAATGGAACCAGTGACTGGCCAAAGTCAGGTGATAGCAACTGAAACATCCACGGACAGACTGGACAATGTTATGCCAGAGAAAAAGACTTTTCTAGTTAACGATCCTTTTACCAGAAGAACAGAGGAAGATATAATTTCATCACAAAGTTCCTCAGAATCATTTGTTCTTCAAGCTTCTGAAGATGTTAGATCCAGCTCTGGCTCAAATTCGGATGCTGAATGTGGGTGGAATGTCAGCAAAAATCTTGGCCATCAAAGTGTTTCTCAACAGGCTGAAAGAATTGCATCATTGCAGCAAAACCAGTCCCAGCTGCAAGAAAGTTTATGCATGAATAAGATGCCCTCGATCAAGCATCAACAATTTGAAAAACCAGCATATAGGCATATTCCGGAGTGTGCCGGCATTTCTAAAGTTAAACATCATCAGAACTCTGATCTCCCATTCCCCAGTTCATGGACAAACATGTTAATGGGGAAAGGAGACTGGGAAGCAGAAGATCTGTCATGCTTGGGAAGAGGGAGCATATCTACATTGACTTCAAAAGGAACAGATGCACCACATGTGGATGACTACAGAGGACAGAGTGCAGAAAGTGCTTTCATGGTCTCAAAAGATGGAATATCCAAATTCCAAACGCCGTCAACTGAACATGCAGTTCTAAACAAGGGCCTTGAGTTGCGAAATGATTCCGTAGATGAGTCTGTTAACAGGAATTGTCAACATTCCATCAAGCATATGAGTGAAAAGCCAACTGGTACTGTATGAAATACTTTGTCATAACTACATTAATAGGACAAATTCTGATACAGAGATGATTTTGGTTGCAGATAATAGTAAATGCACAGAAGTTCAAACTGAAATGGGGCATGGACAATCTCCTGACAAACTATCCAGTAAGATAGGTGTCACAACTTCACCTGCAAGAAAGCGAAAGGCTGAGAAGGAAACGGCTGAACCATTTAACTGGGATACATTGAGGAAGCAGGTGCAATCGAAGTCTGGGACAACGGAAAGAAGCAGAGAGGCTATGGATTCTCTAGACTACGAAGCAATGCGAACTGCTGATGTTCATGAGATTTCAGATGCAATCAAGGAAAGGGGTATGAACCACATTCTAGCAGAGAGAATGAAGGTAGGCATAATGGTTAAAATGATAATCGATCTCTCCTATTATTTCAAGACTCCAAAATCCATGTATGTTCATGAATATGTGCAGAATTTTCTTAATCGTTTGGTTGAGGATCATGAAAGAATCGACCTTGAATGGCTGAGAGATGTTGAGCCAGACAGAGCCAAGTAAGTTTCCTCGTGAATGTAAAAAAATCATTAATAATTGATAATGCATATTGAGAAAGGCACAAGCATATTAGAAAGACATACAAAGAGATGTCTCTTCCTATCTAGTATATCCTCCTTATGTTTATATATCAATGTAGAATCCTTCTTCAGTTTTCATTACAATATCTCTTGCAGGGATTATCTATTGAGCATACGAGGACTAGGACTAAAAAGTGTGGAGTGCATACGGCTTTTAACTCTTCATCATCTTGCTTTCCCTGTAAGCGCTTCTAAGAGCAATGGTCAAGTATGTGCACTATATAAGTGAAAGAAATCTTGCACTGACTTATTCCACTTGTTAGGTTGACACAAATGTTGGGCGTATTGCAGTTCGACTTGGGTGGGTCCCTCTACAACCCCTTCCCGAGTCACTCCAGTTGCATCTCCTTGAACTGTAAGTGCACATTAGTCGATACATATTTTTGAATTGTTACAAATACTAATATTATTTATTCCCATGCAGTTATCCAATCCTGGAATCAATTCAGAAATATCTTTGGCCAAGACTCTGCAAGCTGGATCAGGAAACACTGTAAGTGTATACATATCAAATTATCAATATTACAACGAGAATTATCTATCTAAATCTACCAAGTCCATGATGTGAACTAATTAGTATTCTGTGTTACTACAGGTATGAGCTACACTATCAAATGATAACTTTTGGAAAGGTAAGCTGGTGCAGTTCATTCTTAAGCATCTATAGTAACATTTGTATGCAAACCCCATGGAAAAAGTTTCTCAAAAGATTGGTTTTCATGTATTGAGTACAGGTTTTCTGCACAAAGAGAGACCCGAACTGTAATGCTTGTCCATTGAGAGCAGAATGTCGACATTTTGCCAGTGCTTTTGCAAGGTTAGGTTATACTATATATTACATAAGTTAGTTTTCACAAAAATAATGATTAACATATATGCCTATGGTGCAGTGCTAGACTTGCTCTTCCAGGACCAGGACCGCAAGAGAGACATATAGTAAGTTCAGCTGCTCCAACAAGTGCTACTAATAACTATAATGTGACAATGAAGCCTATGCCACTGCCTGCACTTGAGCATCCAATGGAACGAGAAGTTAGATCGTCAAGGGATTGCGAACCATTAATCGAGGAACCAACAACTCCAGAACCAGCCATAGAAGTGGAAGAAAGAGATATTGAGGATGCATTTTATGAGGATTCGGAAGAAATTCCTGTGATTAAACTCAACATTGAAGAATTAGCGACAAACCTACAGAGCTATATACAAGAGCAGATTGAAATTGGAGAAGGTGACATGTCTAAAGCTCTAGTTGCCTTGAATCCAGCGTTTGCTTCCCTACCAGCACCAAAACTAAAGCACGTCAGTCGACTGCGGACGGAGCACCGAGTGTAAGTTTATAAAGTTTGAAAATTCTACCCAAAATTTGTAAGTAGAAAACATCAGTACCTTATGACTTTATGTTGCTACAGCTACGAACTTCCAGATTCACATCCTCTACTTGAAAGGGTTAGTTACGTCTCATCTCATTTGAACTTCTGTGATTCTGTTTTATAGACAACTGGACTTTTCACTGACCTACATTTTTCTTGTTTAGATGGATAGACGAGAACCTGATGATCCAAGTCCATACCTTCTGGCAATATGGACTCCAGGTAGGGTATATCATCTAAATTGCACTTGATATGATAGAAAATGCCATGAATCGGCAATTATTGCCACGATTGACAAGTTGCAAAAAAGTTTTTACTAAGTTTAAGACTCGAGTGCTCTAATTTAAAGAAACATTACAATAACTTCGTTCATGAAACCATCTACTGCATACAGTACGACATGCATACAAAAATTAAATGAATCCCTGTATAATAAAAGCATAGAGTAGACATACCAAATCGATTGATGTATGCAGCTGAATATGTTAAAAAACATCTTAACCAGGTGAGACAGCAGATTCTGTTCAACCTCCGGAAAGTAAATGCAGCTCCGCGGGAGGATGTGGTCTGTGCAACAACGAGGCTTGCTTTTCATGCAATAGCACAAGAGAAGCACAGTCTCAAACTGTAAGAGGCACAATCCTGGTAAGGATGGACGTACTATAATTGTCGTTTAACAAATTGTTTTGGGACAGTTGGATACCCGATTGCTTTTCCATTTTATATTTTGCTGAATCAAAAATCTCCTTGCAGATACCTTGCAGAACGGCAATGAGAGGGAGTTTCCCACTCAATGGCACATATTTCCAAGTCAATGAGGTAACACCGATACATTTATATCCTTAAGAACTTTGTTACGGTTCCCGTCAATTGAATATTTCTTCAATGTTCAAAGACAATAAAAAAAGTTGTTCCTTTACTTGATAACCAACATAAGAAATGGCTGTTTCTATGTTTGATGCATCGCATATTTCTGTAATGCAGGTATTTGCTGACCATGAATCCAGTTTAAACCCCATAGACGTGCCAAGAAATCTTCTGTGGAACCTTCCAAAAAGGACCGTATTCTTCGGAACATCCGTCTCATCGATTTTCAAAGGTACCCGAAAGCTTCGTTAGCTTACACGCATAGCAAATATATACAAAAATGACTAAAAATTTCAACCAATTCTCCTCAGGGCTGTCAACTGCAGATATCCAGTTCTGCTTCTGGAAAGGTATCATCATCTCTCATAGTACTCAAACTCGTCTCATTTCAACAATAACCAAAATGCAAATCATCATTAACCCAACGCAATGCATGTAGGATTGGTATGCGTTAGAGGATTCGACCAGAAGAGTCGAGCACCGCGGCCTCTAAGGGCCCGACTGCATTTCCCGGCAAGTAGGATGGCCAAGAAAAACGAGGAGAAGAGCTGAAAGTGAGAATTGTATAAACGAGCACATGCCCTCATGAATGAAGCGAAGAAGCTACAGAAAGTAGGATATAACGGTAGACGGTGCTAACAATTCTTTCATGCAATTTTTTTTGATAGGTCCATTAATTTAAGCTCACGAAAGTGAGGAGCCTCTTCTTCTCAATGGTGCAAATGTAGAGAGGAAGAGCAGTAGAATTAATAAAATGTAATTTTAGAGAGAGGAGAGGTATGAATATCAGATGTGAATGTGCATCTGTCACAAAATTCCATCTGTCACAAAATTCAAATTCTCTCTGCTGTTTGCCTCTAGAAGAAAAGCAAGCTACTTATTCATTTTGTGTTTCACAAAAAAATGTTGTAAACATTAACTTTATGTTAGAATAATACAAAGATTTTAGCAGGAGGCGCTACAAATCCTAATTCTCCCGAATAAGCAAGACTTCTTACTAAAAATAAAAAAGTTAAGGACTTTGTAAAAATGAGGGGTAATCTAACTACTGGTCGACCACAGTGGGAGTCGAACCCACGACCTTTTGATCCGAAGTCAAACGCGCTAATCCACTGCGCTATGCGGTCAAGATGATTTGTTTTCTCTTCTTTAATATTTATCTTCTAGCCAAAACTTTGCAATTCTGGACAGGTAGTTGAAGTGATCCTTGGCTTCTCGTGGTCGTGGTCTTACTTCTACGGATAAAATATTAAAATGTACAAATCACCCACTTTTTCTAGTATGGAAATCTCACTAATAATCTACTACCTCACAATTTCTTTTACCATACCTTTTTTTTTTTTTTCAGTCTGCAATTTTCTTTTTTTGGGCACAACACACTCACGCACACACGCACACGAGTGGACTCGAACCTCAACTTCTTATTGGAGGGGAAACGTTTTACTAACTGAGTTGCACTAAGTAATAGCGTTGCAAATAATAGTAGAACTATTCAGAGCTCGACTCGATAAAAGTTCGTTCGGGATCATTTGGTATAGCTCGTTAATTAAACGAACCACATTTGAATATGAAAGTATTCAATTCGTTTACCTCGTGAACAAGCTCATAACTTATTTAATTTAAAAATATAAAACTATTAGTAGTTACAACTTAATTATATTATATATTATGATTATCAATAGTTGCATTAAGTATCTAAGTAACTCTATGATTAATATTATCTTTAAAAATAAAATCATCTGTATTTTTAATTAATCAATAATTACTCCCCGTTCCCTTACATAAAAGTTTTTTCTATTTAAATGAGTTTATTAAAATAATAAAAGAGCTTAGGGAGTAATATTTTTTTAAATATAAATCAAAATTAAAAAAATATATATTTTGACTCGATTAGAAAATAATAAATAAATAAATAAATTGACTCGATTAGGTAATACTAGTGAGACTTCAAGTGTTGTGGAATAAAGTCTATTTTGACTTTGATTAAAATTTATTGAATAAAGCTAGTGAGGCTTTTGATATACAATGTTCGAAATCGAACTCGATAATAAACCATCCAAGTTTGAACACGACGCCTCGGCTATAGATTACATTAAAGGCCTGTTTAGTAGCCTAAAAAAAAAAAGTTAAATAAATTTTTATATCCATTTGGTATGCCCATATTATGCAAATTTTCATGATTTGAGAAAGTTGAATAAATAAAATTATTTAGACTTTTCTATCCATTTAGTACGCCCATATTACGCATATTTTCATACTTCCCTCCATCCTAGATAGTTCCATCCTAGATAGTTGACTGTCTGTTTGTGAGACAAAAATGCAATCAACTATCTCTATATAAGTGGAATAAAGTAAATTTTTTTTATCTTATCTTGCCAAACATGCCTATTAGATATAGAGTATAGGGCAAACACAATTTTCAGCTTCAATTTCATCCCCGAGCAAGTGAGTTACCCCTTCATTTGACAACCTTATCCGTTCAGTACGTAATAGCAAGGAAAAAGAAACAAGTTTAATGATTCTTCAATTTGGACCATTTTTACTTCAGATATATATATATATATTATATATTTTCTTCAATTCAAAATAACTCTCGAGTACTCTTGAGTTCTTGATTACTTCTTACTCCTTTGAGGACTCCTTTGGAACAATTTTCTTTAATTTGAGTACTTATTTGGAACAAATCCGAGAAAACAATACATTTGAGATTTTTTTTTTCCCCTCAAATCTCACACAATCTCAACCTTTTTTCTTTGTACTGTATATGAAGATTTGAGAGAGAGAGAGAAAGAGAGAGCATAGTGAAAGAAAAGAAGAGGTACATAGTCTGGAAAAGTAAGATGACTCGAAAATTCATCAGCAAATAAAACAGAATAACAACGTCGAAATTACAACAGAATCAAAGAGTGGGGGAAGAAACACATATCCACCCATATTTATTCTTATAACTAATTAAATACACCACTACACTGCACTGCATCTTTATTAATTAATTAATTAATTAATTATCACTAATTAATTAATTAATAAGTGCCGCCGGTTGTCGTGTGGGTTCCATGATGGTGACCGACGCCGCCGCCCATCCCCTCCGCCGTGTAGTCGGTTTCGGTGGTCGTCGTGTGCCCTATGCCAGTACCATGGGTGACAGCGGCGTTGTGCTCTTTCTCTTGAAGCTTCCGGCGCTCCGCCTCGTGGATCTTCGCCTCCTTCTTCTCCGTCGCCATCTCCTTCTGCAGCGGATCGTGCGCCGTCAACCTCTCACCCTGCACTTCCAATCAATAATCATACATACGTATGAGATTCTAGAGAGAGAGAGAGAGAGAGATGTAAATGAAGCAAACCTTTTCTTGGAGTTTGGCCTTGGTTTTGTCCATGCCAGCCTTGGCTGAAGCTGCGATGTCCTTAGCACTCTGCATGTTTCCTTTTCTTTTTTCCTTTAAAGCTCTTGTTTTTGAGAATTCTTGATTTGTGAAGACGATACGATATGATGGTTTCAAGTTTGGAAGGAAGGGCGGGAATTTAAACTACTAGAATGGCGGTTAGTAGAGGACACGTGGCGGACTTGGGCAGCTATACTAAGCACACAGTTGACACGTGTCCCACAGGTGTCGACTACTTTAACGGATAAGGTGTGTCATGTAGTAGAAATTGATTTCTCAACTACTGTATATGAATTTTTTATTTTTTATTTTTCCCTAACGAGTAGAATATTTCAAAATTCGATGGCTTACCTTGTATTATAGGGCACAACTTAATTCTTACTATTTTATAAATAGGCAAATATCAACTTATAATATTGGGACATGATTGTAAAATGCAAGACTTCAAATGCCATAAATGTCACATGAAAACATAATTCTAAAAATGTTAATATTTTTATTTTATTAATTTCATGTTTGTGGTTAGAGAAATTCCACAACCATGCATATATAGTTATGAGATAGTAGGATTTTGAGCACAAATGGTACTATGGAGGGAGTGGATGGAACATTAAATAAGGTTGTTTTCATCCTTTTGGCTATTATTAACCACTACCTATTTTCATAAATCATTAATTAATGGGCAAACCAAAGTAGTTTGCTCTATAAGTGGTCCCATTATTTTTTTTTAATCCAAAATCAAAACAAACTAACAAACACTTACTACCTATGTACCACCATTATTAGGAAAAGTTTTGGGGGAGGGAATCAAAACGGGTGTGACTTTTGGAGTTGGATGTATAATTAATATACTATTAATTAGTTATATCACACCCCCTTTTAGTTTGTTTTCTTAAACAACATTGCATCTTTGTTTTATAAATTAACACTAAATATGTGGTCTTGCAAAATTTATACTACTTGCTAATATGTTTGCGTGATAGGAAGACATCAAAATTTGCATTATGAGGTGTTCCAAATTTAATCTAATTTTACATCACATATTGTACCTAATAATATATATGAAATACTTAACTACTTTATATGCACATAATAGTTTATTTAGAACATAAAATGCCAATTTATGCAACACATATTAGAATAAATTAAATACAATATATCAATCGTCTGAAACAATTGTACATAAAGAGATATAAAAATATATAGTTAGCGTAGCTAAAGATAGTAAGAATATAATAGAATGCATGGGATATTAATAGTAGTATAATGCACTGATAATTAATGAAAGATGAAATGAGCATCTAATTATCATTAAATAGATATAGATATTAATATTTCTATTGTAGGCACTCTTCCGCAAAATATATACCATCATCATCATTATTTATGTAATTACCATTTTAACAAAAAACAAAACCTAAATATAAAATACTATACGTTCGTTGGTTGTCGGTCTAATTTCTCCAAACAAATTTAATGGAGGAGGAGAAGTTGTTGCTACGAAAAAAATCTACTTCAATATCCAACTGTCTCTTTCTAACCACCCATTTAAAAAAATACTATATACTATTAAACAAAAAAGAAAACCCATTCTCGTCACATGCCCACCGCTTAGTACCATCTCAATCAAAAATTTAATTCATTGCTCCCTCAAAAAAGAAATTGATTTATTGCACTAAATTTTCTTCTTTCTTATCTTCGTTACCATTGAATTTTTTACCTAACTCGATACATGTCACAAAATGAGATCAAATAGTATAGAACTATTTATTTTGACCAACCCTTTCTTTCATTTCCAAGCGTCTTTCCTTTCTCTAAACATTAAGAAACAAAATTGGTCTTTTTTCTTTTCCGAGTACAACACAAACATCTTCAAATACTTGTGATAATAACGTACTCGAGCTCCTGATCTATTAATTAGAGAAAGATGCTATGCACAACTACATATCGAATGAATTGGTCACTGTAGATATCAAACTAACTAGTGACGTTTTTCTATATCTATATGGGGCACACTTGGGTGAGCCCGACCACACTATGTGGCCGTTCAAAAGATTGACACTTTTATTTGTATAGATTAGCACTTTTCTGCATAAAGATTGACACTTTGACCTGACAACATCATGTGGCCGTCCTCACCCAAGTTTTTTCCTATATATATATATATATATATATATATATATATATATATATATATATATATATATATATATATATATATATATATATATATATATATATATATATATATATATTATTGAGAGAAATGATATGCTACTCATCAATCCATGAGCACCTTCGTGGGCGCCGATCCCTGTTTGATCATTTTAGCATTATTTTGTTCGATTTTTCCATTATTTTATACTCCAGTACCTTAGAAATCAATATTGAAATCATTAGATCTATAAAATTCACAAAAATAAAGCTTGAATTGTCTTATTATTGATTTTTTGAAGTTTGATGAAAAAAAGAACAAATCGAGCTTTGATTTTTAAGCATTTTATAGATTTAATGATTTTAATAAACTTTCCCTTTAGGTTTTACTTATTTTTAGTAGGGTTTAGTTTTTTTAGTAGGATTAATTTTTATAAGGTATGCTAATTGAAATTTTCTTATATATAATGCCGTCACCTCAGCCGTGAGCACATTAAGTATGCCCACGGTGGGTAGGGGAGCAAAACTTCTAAGATATTAATATTACGAAGGTAAAATATTGAAAATTGAATTATCTAAGACATGTATAAATCATGATTAGAAGGTGAATTATGGAAATTTAATTAGTTAATTATGTATAACTAGTTTATTTTAGACAAAATACATAACCTAGTTAAATATTCTTTCGTCTCATTATTCTTATCTCATTTGTTAATAAATATATATATAAGGTATGCAATAGTAAAATGATACAAAAATTATACGTCATATGTTAATAAAAATATATAAATTGCTATCATACAATCGAGAGAAATGATATGTTTTCCTATCAATAAATATCAAACTAACTAGTGAGGTTTTCCTATATTTGTTTATATATATAGAGAAATGTTCACCGCTCTCGTTTAGTCCACGTTAGCATCAATTTTTTTTCATTTTATCCATTTAGTTTGATTCTAATACCTTAAATATTATTACTCGCGGCATTAATTTTACAAACCCTAAACCCTAAACCTTAAACTCTAAACCCCAAACCTTAAACCCTAAACCCTAAACCTTAATCGAACTTTGATTTATATGTAATTTATAAAATTAATGATGTGAGTAATAATATTTAAGGTATTAGAATCAAACTAAATGGATAAAACGAAAAAAATTGATGCTAACGTGGACTATACGAGAACGGTGTTCACGAAGTATGTAGCATAAGGTATGTAGCAGAATATTTTCCTATATATATATATATATATATATATATATATATATATATATATTATTGAGAGAAATGTTATGTTGCTCACCAATCCATGAGCACATTCGTGGGCACCGATCACCGTTTGATCATTTTAGCATTATTTTGTTCGATTTTTTCTATTATTTTATACTCCAGTACTTAGAAATTAATATTAAAATCATTAGATCTATAAAATTCACAAAAAAACAAAGCTTGAATTGTCTTATTATTGATTTTTTGAAGTTTGATGAAAAAAAGAACAAATCGAGCTTTGATTTTTAAGAATTTTATAGATTTAATGATTTCAATATTGTTTTTCAAAGTATTAGTACAATATAAAACAATTGAACAAAATAATGCTAAAGTGAACAAACGGTGATTAATGCCCACAAAAGTATTCACGGGTTGGTGAGCAACATATCATTTCTCATATTATTGATACCTTAAAAATGAAAATAAACCAAACAACTAATAACTAATTAAGCATGCATGCATGCAAAGTAGAAATACATGCACAGTTTATGCCCTCATAATTCATAAACAAACGTGGTATAAAACTAAAACTAACTTTAATTATAGTATATGAATAATTAAGTTAATTAATGAATAAATTTATAGCTCAAGCTAGGTACCCTAATCAATCAAGTGCATATTAAACCCTAAGCTGATTTCTTAGTTGAAACATTTCAACCGCCATATTTACTCTTCTCACCTGCAATTTCATGCACTTACTCCATTAATACTATCCTCCTCTCCACTGCAACTTTCCTCATTCTACCCATGGATTCTCTCTCCTTCACCTTGCTGCCACTCCTTGCGGTCCCCCTCCTCCTCATCTTCCTCCTCTCTCGCTCCTCCTCCTCCTCCTCCAAGAAGAAGCTCAACCTCCCGCCCGGGCCGCCGGGGTATCCTGTGGTCGGAAACCTCTTCCAAGTCGCCTTCTCCGGCAAGCCCTTCTTCCAGTACATTCGCGACCTCTTGCCTGTATATGGCCCCATTTTCACTCTCAGAATGGGGACGAGGACCATGATTGTGGTGAGCAGCAACGAGCTCGCCTACGAGGCCTTGATCGAGAAGGGGCCGATCTTCGCCACCCGCCCCACGGAGAACCCGACGAGGATCATCTTCAGCTCGAACAAGTTCAGCGTCAATGCCGCCTACTACGGCGGCGTTTGGCGGTCGCTGCGGCGGAACATGGTGCAGAATATGCTCAGCTCCGCCAGGGTCCGGGAGTTCCGCCGCACTAGGGATCTGGCCATGGACAGGCTAGTCGATCGGCTGGCGGTGGAGGCCGCCGCCAACGACGGCGCCGTCTGGGTGCTGAGGAACGCGAGGTTCGCCGTCTTCTGCATTCTGCTGGATATGTGCTTCGGCGTGGAGATGGATGAGGCGACGATCCAATCCGTTGATGATATGATGAAATCCGTGCTCATCGTTCTCGATCCGAGGATGGATGATTTTCTCCCAATTTTGAGCCCCTTCTTCTCAAAACAGAGGAAAAGAGTTCAGGAGGTGAGGAAGAAGCAAATCGAAACCCTCGTTCCCCTAATTGAGAAGAGGCGAGAATCAATCAAAAATCCTAGCTCCGACGGAAACGCCGCCTCCTTCGCCTACCTCGACACGCTCTTCGATCTCAAAATCGAAGGGAGGAAATCGGCGCCGACGAACCCGGAGCTCGTTACGCTCTGCTCCGAATTCCTCAACGGCGGCACCGACACCACCGCCACCGCGGTCGAGTGGGCGGTGGCGCGCCTAATCGAGAACCCGACGATCCAATCGCGGCTCCACGACGAGATCCGAGCGACCGTCGGGGAGAAGAGGGTGGACGAGAAGGACGTGGAGAAGATGCCGTACCTGAACGCCGTCGTGAAGGAGCTGCTGCGGAAGCACCCGCCGACGTACTTCGCCCTGACGCACGCGGTGACGGAGCCGACGAAGCTGGGCGGCTACGACATCCCGACGACGGCGAACGTGGAGTTCTTCTCGGCGGGGATCGCGGAGGACCCGAAGGTGTGGGACGAGCCGGAGCGGTTCGACCCGGACCGGTTCTTCACGGGGCGGGAGGAGGCGGACATTACGGGGTCGACGGGGGTGAAGATGATGCCGTTCGGAGTCGGGCGGCGGATCTGCCCCGGTTTGGCGATGGCGACGGTGCACGTGAATTTAATGCTGGCCCGAATGGTGCAGGAGTTCGAGTGGTCGGGCTACCCGGATCCGGCCAAAGTGGACCTTACCGAGAAGCTGGAGTTCACGGTGGTGATGAAGAATAGTTTGAGGGCTAGGATCAAGCCACGTGAATAGGGGTGGCGGGAAAAGGAACTGGTTCTGGTTGTAATAAAGGGTTCTTGCATTATTGCTGTTGAGATTTGGCTTTTGGGAGGGGTCCATGTCCATCGCACGTAGTTACTGTATTAGTTTTATTTATTTAGATTATTATTATTTCCGAATATTTTTTATTATTTTGCATTTTAAGTTTTACAGTTCTTGATTTGTAACTCCATCATAAGTCATAAATGACTGATAAGATATTATATTTGAATATTATTATTACTAGAATGATTGTCCATGCGATGCATACCTCTATAAATTAATAATTTTGGGACCATAAAATGTTATTAATTTAGAGATATATTAATATATCGATAAATTAATATTTTATTAATTAAAAGAGAGACTTTTAATTCACCAAATTTAGTACATATGTATTGAAAATAAATGAATTCATATATATTTTATTGATTATATTCATGTATCAACCAATTCTTTGCAACTAATTAAATATATTCATGTATAATATCCATTCATTGTATACAATTAACTAGTATATTTATTGGAATTACTTAAATATACATGTGTACATCAATTCGTTGCACTTAAATAATTATTATAACCAATTAAATATATTCATGCATGATGAATGAAACATATAATATATAAATCTCAATATAGAAATAAAATAATTCATAACACCCAACCATGTCTTCTCATCTAAAAGACATTGTAAAATCATCCATGAATAATCAAATGCGTAAAACATTACGTAAGTATAAGAGAGATCATCCAACATGCACTTCAAAAGATTTACAAGAGAGGGTTGGTGAAAAATATCGTTTGAAAGTTAGTCAATGTACAATATCAAACACTCTTAAGAAATCAAGTAACAATAAATTTATATTTTAGCAAATTATCATGATATTTATAATTGTAATATTTTTGAATTATTAATTTAGAGTTTTAATGGGACCTAATATTTATAAAGGGATTTTCCGAAAAACTATTATTTTATTATCTTATCGAATTCGATGATTTTTTACAAAGGCCCAAGTTGGGACCAGAAGATTTTATTATTTTAGAGAGGTTATTAATTTATAGAGTATTAATTTATAAAAGTTTTACTGTACATTAATGTTAAGCTAAAACCCTTGAAAAATGTGATATCATCATGTGTTTGTATATGTATGTTCTATATTTTGTTTAAACTATTAGGCTGGTATGAAAAATAAATACTCCGTACTCACCTACAGCATGACGAAAGTTATATTTGAATAAGTTAATAACACTATATAATCTATATAAATATAAGAAAGTAGGATAGTTTCTAAGTTACTGTCCCGCCTAAACTCTTTTCAACAATAATTAATTTAATTTTCAATTAATTACTATAATTATTTAATTAGCTATTGAACAACTAAGCGATTCATTTCTCAAGCCTTCAATGTTCGATATAAAGTCCAATCATCATTCTTAATACAATGAGTGAGATATATTAATTAATCAATCCAACAACCATCCATTGCTAAAAAAAGTAATGTGTATAATAATTACTCACATGGTCAAAGTTTCATCATATTTCAATATTTTACATTCAATACATCATTCACAATCTGTAGAACTCGATTAAAGAATGTAGAAGACTAGAAGTTGAATCATTTTTAAATAATTAAAATTAAAATTATAATTAGTGGTCATCCTGCAACTACTCATATTTTGAGATAATAAATATTAGAAAACTGAAGAGATTGCAATTCAATCTCTTCACTACCCCAAAAATCATATATACGGAGTATAATATACCGTTTCGATCACTTTTCCTGCAGCTTCTCTCTCATTTCCTTGCATCAAATTTATTTATTTCTTCAGTTGTAGACACTTTCTCCAATGATTGGAATGTGGTCGACTTTCAATGACCTTCGTCCTTCTGGAGACAAAATACCTATTGTGAAAGCTAGATTATTGATAAGAGGTTATGGCTTGCATTATATGAAAAACAATGTCAAGGAGATACATTCATTCGAATGGGTATTTCATGATGAAGAGGTATGAGTCTTTCATATGTTTTTCATTATTATTACGATTAACAATTATCAAAATCTACTAACACAAGTATTGTTTTTTTTTTTAGGGAACTTGATATCAATTCTCAACACCAAAATATTGTGTTTTTACATTCAAAGATAGGCTTCACGAGGACAACACTATAGGATCAGAAATGGTGTTACACATAACACATCAAAGAATAGAGTTACTTCACATAAGTCAAGGCTTATTTTTATGGGAACACTGAAATTCGAGAAGAAATAAATAAAACAAGTCTTGCAAAATGTGTAGAAAACTATGAATTTTGATTTATCTTTGATTTTATTGAAAAGATTATATATTATTAATTAAATTATTTTCTTTATTTATGCGCTTTATTATTTTTTTTTTCAGATATCGTGCACAATCTTTAAGTTATAAATAGTGTATTTAAAATTTATAGTAAAGAAGATACAAATTCAATCTTCTGCACTCCAGCCAATAATTATTCCGTTCTATTAGATATAAATACTATTAATGCAATTTGTAAATGCATATTATATAATTTTATAATTTATAAAATTTACTAAATATTCGTGTTCGTTATTGACGGTTGTAGTAAATACCACTGAAATATGTATCAACGAATATTGAAAACATACAATAGTTTTAAGGATATTACATACTTATTTTTATGATTTATAGATATACAATAACAACACATAAATAGTATTAATAGTTGTTGAATATTAGATACAACACCATATTATCTTATAATATTTTTTTATTAAAAATTCTGAATAAAATTAAATCCGTAAATCGCACGGGTGCAACACTAGTTCATTTGAATATTGCTTATGTTGTTATATTGCAGAGTAACTAATAAGCCAGTAATTTTTAAATGCAGTTCCCATTATATTCTTCTTCTTGTTTATGTAATTGAACATAGTTGTTATATAATTTCAGTTATTATTCTGTAGAAAATAATACTCCCATCTTCATTCTTGCTTTTGATGGCTCAATTGTTTTCCTTGCACACATGTTTTTTAGAAATAATCACTATTTCCGTCTTTTATTTTGATTGCTTCATTGCGTTTGCTCATAGACTTTTTTTTTTCTTTCTTTTCTTTTCTTTTCTTTTCTTGATTATGATTATTATTATTATTAGAAACCATATTTAACAAACTATATATAGATATAATCAAAATTATATTGAACTAATTTCTTTTTTTTTTTTCGACCTTGGTAAACTATGAGTTTCACTGTCACATGGATAAAAAAACTTTTCAAAACCTCATAATAAAAGAAGTAATTAAACACTCTCACTCCCACAACTTGTTCTTCTTCTTCTTCCCATTTTATCCTCAAACTTGCATGTCCATCTTTTTAGTAAATTACTACCTTCATCTCCTTATATTGATTCTTATTTCCATTTTGGTCCGTCTCATTATATTGGGTCCCTTTCCTAAAGTGGTAAAAAAATTGTGGCTACAATTAACTCTATCTCCTTACAATTGATTATAGCCACATATCCATTTTGGTCCTTCCATTTCTTGGTTTTGTGTGAAGGTCAAACTAGATCCAGTATAATGAGATAGAGGTAGTAGAAAGGAATAAGCAAATTGGTACACCCATCACCATATTAAGAAATTTCAACTAAATTATAAAGCATAATAGTTTATTGTGAGCTATACTATATTAATTCCAACAACATTATATATACTATAATTTTTGTTCAACTTTTCAATGAAGAATAAAAACAATTATTAAGTTTGAACAAACACTCTCTCATATGATTTCGTTTGGATGTCAAAGCTTAATGAAAGGGGCAGAATTGTTCTGCCTTTCTGTAGAGGAGGCATTACATATTTTGAGAACTCTTTTAGAACAATATCTAACTTAGAAGATAGGGTAATACGGAGTATAAGGTTAGATATATATGCTAACTTATTGAAATTCAAGGCGACATAAAAGTAGTGAACATGAAAATATTCATCATGCATTTATTGTACTTAACATCCTAGGCGATCTCCTCTACCGCGGTTAGAGAGTTAGAACATGATCGCTTGGAATAATCAAAACGAATTCTCCAGCCTCTTCATATCATCATCATTGTGCCATTACGACGGCACAATACCGACATTAAAGGGCATGATAAGAACATAAAAACATACTACTCCGTATAATTAACATTATAATTTTAAGTAACATAAAAACATCGGTTACATTTCATGCCTCACTTTGAGCGAGGGACAAATCCATACTATAATGTACACTGCTAAAAGGGATAAAACAACGTTAAAAAATGCCTCGCCGTCACGGTTTGCAGGAGACAGAAGTAAGAGAAGATGATGAAGCATCGATCTCTTCATACAAAAAGTATCCCGTTGCCAAATTAAGTTACTCTAATGTATATTCATGGTGGCCAGAAATATATATATAGGGGTGGGTTATATGAAAAATAATTCTACTTGTGTTAACTAGAAATAAATCTACACCATTGATTTTCAAAATTTGTAGGGTGAAGATTGAAGAGGTAGTTAATAAGGTTATGGTTAGATTTCATAATCTCAACTGTCATGGTTATATTGGTAATTTTATTTTATAATATCTCCAGTTCCTACTATTAATAGGCGTCTAATTAGGGATTAGAATTTAAATCCCAATACTCTCAATTTTCTCCAACAACCAAATCGTATATGCAATGAAATTACACATCAAAAGGAAAAAAGAAAGACATAGCATCATCACATAAGAAACAACAAAAAAATCGAAGCTATTTTTGACATTAATTTATACAATAATTCATGGGATAACGTGCAATAATTTTTGAGATAATATGCAATAAGTTTTGGGATGATATGCAATCGATTGGTAGCTTTAAAGCAACATCTAAACCCATATTAACATAAATTAAATTGTTTATGAACTTAAGAAAAAAAAACTATAACTATATTTGTTTGTTTTGAAGGACTAAACTATTTACGCACTGCAATGTATGCAATAAAAAAACAATTACAATGAAAATATTTATTAAGAAACAGTTAAAATAAAAATATTTATGAAATGCATAATCTATACCCTATTATAAAAGTGTCTTGTTTTACAAAATTTGGTTTACCTATTTTGTCCTTATTATATATTTAATAATAAGGGCAATAGTGTAATATACTTTATTATATAATTATTTTTTAAGAAGTATTATAGTAATAGAGCTCTATCCAAGTTAATATAATACTATAAATTATTCGTTATTTCAAATATATTATAATATTCCTTCAATATATATATAATATTTTATATTAGATGTGTTGCATGATACAATTAAATAATACTAATTTGTACAGTATCATATCTAAATTTGCGCTAATGATTTTTTTTTTTTCTTTTTTAGTAGTGTATATAACTTAAAATGCTTTTCTCTAAAATTATTGAGATTGGAAAATTGGTTTTAGGGTCGCCTTCCTTTGCACTTTGTTTCAGAGTCGGATATTTAAGTTTAAGGAAAAAATACGTAAAATGATACATCGAAGGTTATGGACCAATATATGTAATTAGAAATGCATAATACAGAAGAATAATAGATGTCTTATGCTTTGAAGTTTGATAATTAGATGATAAAGTACAAACCAATTTAATTTAAAATACAAAGATACGTGGCTATAAACGGTCACCTGATTGTGCCAAGGCAAGTCATATGCATTGGGAAAAAGAAGGGTAGAGAAAAAAGAAAAAAAAAAGACATAGATACATAAATTAGTTTCGTATCTTTTCAAAAAGGTAATTAAAAAACACATTTTACAAACCAACTAATTTAGTTTTTTTTTAATTACTTTCAGACTGCAAAAAGGAGGGCATGCAATATTTACATAAACATTTGAATACAAAACAAAGTATTGTTAAAGCTACTTAAACTAAAACCGTATGGCCATGAGTGTAAATATTACATTTTTGTTTTGACATCATTGTGATATAAATATGAATCAACTATTCTACGACACCATAAAACATGATCTTATCACCATGTCGTAAAAAAAATAATTTTAATTTTGGAATTTAAACTCATACTTTTCTTTATTTAAATTTTACTATAATCTTTCTTTTTCTTGCCTATTTTATCTCTTATTTTATTTTATTTTATTTTTATAAAGCAAACACAACATACTCACACACACGCACCCGAGGTGAATCGAACCCCCAACCTCTTGGTTGGAGGGGAAGCGTCTCACCAATTGAGTTGTGCTTCGTCGTCTTTAATGTCTTTTATTTATGGGCACAATGCAATACTATAATTATAAAAACTTCAGAAAATTAAATACTCCGTATTAAAATATATTTAGGATAATATCAATAGTGTTATACTTTCATTATTATTATCATCCACACAAATTGGTATTCATCTACAAGAAGAAGAAGATTAAATTTAGAAAAATTAAATTCTATTTTTTTCTTGTAAGGAAACTATTTTTACTGCACATTAAAATTCATCATAGCCCAACATGTGATCCTCAAAATCTTAAATATATATTTATATATCTTTAATGAGAATTACATTTACAAATAAAAAAAAGTTGTGAGGAATATAAGTATCTTTAAGGAGTAAGAGTAACTCAATTTAATTTGAATCTGTCATGTTCCTATTATTCAATGCTGCATTTAATTAAAGGTAAATGTATTTTACTACAAGAACCACTACTATGTGGTAATTAGAAAGAGAGACAAATGAATGTAAAAATATTTTTCCATATTATTACTTTCGTCAAACTTCCAAAATATTTGTAATATTTATAGAACTCTATTTTTATTGGTACAACTTCATCGGCATAATACTCGAAGTTGTTTTGATTCATGGTTATTTATATTTCATTGATGATTACTATATATCCCAGTGTTTTAACCCAGTGTTTTAAAAACCGGACCGGACCGGCCGGTTGAACCGGAAACCGGACATGGTACCGGTTCCCGGTTCTGGCCGGTTCAACCCCGGTTCGATCGGTTGAACCGGGAACCGGAGGCCTCGCCGGTTTGACCTCTGATCCGATTTTTAAAATATTGATCTATCCAGTTGAATAATATAATATGTGTTCTTACTTTTCATTATTTAAGGTTATTTAATTTGATTGATTTATCATAATTATAATGATGATCATTGTCAAATGATTTTTTAAAGTTTTTTACAAAAGATAATTTTTTCTTATACGAAAAAAGATAGGATTCATAAAATATGGTTTTTTTTTTATCTTTTGCCTTCTATTTGCATCAGTTTGCTAATATTGTGTTGAAATTTATAATTCACAATCAATATTATTTTAAAATTTGAAGGTTCTTTTTTAATTTTAAGTATATTACTATTCAAAATAATATTTTAGGTAAAATAAAAAGTTATAATACGTGCAACGCACGTAATCCCTGCTAGTATGCAATAAAAGGTGCTCTAATAAGCAATAAAATATGCTTTAAAAATATGCAATAAAAGATGCTCTAATAAGCAATAAAATATGCTTTAATATGCACCAACATAATGATTAAACTCAGATTGAAATCTTCGTGATAATATTATTATTATGCAACAATAATCACGAAAAAGATTTTAGTACATACCTTGACGATTCATACTTCACCGCCGAAGGTTTCTGCATCAATTTTTTCTTTTCTGCAAATAAGCTCTCTTCTTGTTTGGAAAAGAAAGTAGATAAAATCAATCTCCATGTAACCGTTACTTAATATGTGGGATTTACGTGATATAGGCAGTTATGATATATTTAGTGAATTACTAGAATAGCCTTTACGTATTAGTTTATTAAAATATAACAGTTAAACCATCATTTTAATATTGGCCATTGATTTAATAAAATGAACATTCCAGATTTATTTCTAGTTAACACAGGGGATTCATTTCTATATGATCCCCTCATATATATATATATATGGGAGGGTTCGCATGTAAATAAATCCTGGCGTGAGAAAATGAGAATAATGCTTAAAGGTAACAAATTCATGTTTAAGTCTACATAGAATTATGCTTAATATACAATTGTGCTTTCTAATATACAAATTGATGTTTAAATAGAATTATGCTTATTGTACCTTATAATCATGCTTAAATCAATATCAACCATTGATCTAAAAAAGATCAATAGTCCAGATCTATTCTTATTTCTCATATGAGAACTTATTTACATATGATTCATCCTATATATATATATATATATATAGGGATGAGACTAATAAGACACGTCGCTTGGAGTTCGGAGTAGAAAATGGTTTTTATTGCGACTTTTCATGAGGGGCTTTCACATGCAAGTTGGAGTAGAAAATGGTTAGAGAATATGCAAGACGCAATTTTAGAGATAGAAAAGTGGAGCGGTTTCATGAGTTGCTGTATTTCGCTTTTATAATAAATTTTATGATTATTCTTTTTCTTTCCTTTTTTTAATTGGCAGAAAAATTAATTATTTTATCAAATTTGCCAGAATACCCGGCTTTTATATATTACTCCATCAATTTCATCGGGAATGACCTATTTGTTTTTGGAAGTTCTGACACGTTTTTCCCGGTGAAATGGAGGAAGTAATAGATTATTGCCTTTGAATCATCAAGTCATAAAGAGTTCAATAAACTTTAGCAACAATATACGCACGAGACAAACTTTGATCAAAAAAAAATTATGAAAGATGCTGTAATTACAATAATTTAAATATATTTCTAGTGTGAAAAAGGTAGTTTTAAACTAACAAATTCAATATAACAAAAACTTGTATCAGCCTAGCCACACAAGACTTGGCCCAATTAACACACGTAGCAAAAAACTTGGCCCAATTAATCCATGTTGATCCCGAAAGTGACTAACACACGTAGAAGGGGGGGGGAGGGGTGAATATGTGTGTTGAGAAGTATTTAACTTCTCTTTCGTTTTTTCGGCCTCTTGTGAAGTGTGACGCTTTGAAAGTGTTTCATGCTTTCAAAGCTTCTTGCTAGGCGAGTGGTGCGGTGCAGAATGTGGTGAGTTATTATACTCGCTTTAGTTATCTTGCACTTAAAACAGTTTATCACTTAGAGTGAGTGTGTGTTATGGATAATCAAAGCATAAAGAATGTGAAGCGCATAACACAAGAGTTATAGTGGTTCGGAGGTTACGCTTCTACATCCACTCTTACCACTTTTACTCGGTGATGAACTTCACTCAAAGCTTGGGATTTACAATGGGCACCCAAGAGCTTATGTGAGTTTATACGATCGGCACTCACGAGTCTATGAGTTTATGCGATAGGCACTCACGAGCCTTACAACCTTTACAAACGAAACTCTCAAACTAGGTTTGGGTTTGGGTTCGTATAGTTTCCAACTAATGAGAAATCCTTTTACAATGAAGCATAATGTAGAAGGCTCGGATTTCTCTCTAAGGCTTATAGATATAGAAGTTGAAGCCTTATTGATAAACTAGAAGGTTGAGATCCGAAGATCTTTTGGGAGAGATGTAAAATGGTTTCTACATTTTTTTCTTGCTCTCTCTACCATACTTTTTATGTAGCTTGAACCTTCTATTTATAGTAAGGGACGATAATCTATCCGTTGGAGAGATAGAGTGCGTGTTGCTTACTTGTCTAATCTGAATTTGAATTCTTCCTTGATAGAGCACAGTCATAGGAAGATAGCCGTTGACTAGTGGAGTCTAACCCTGCAAATTCAGCAATTAGACATATCACAATCCGTTGAGCAATCCTGAGCGGACACGTGGTCTGGCAGCTGTCGCTTCTCACCTGCTTGTCAGACGCTCTCGCTCAAGTTGACTGCTTCAATACTGAAGCTCAAGCGGCTAAGGGTGGAGACGCTTTACGTGATGAAGCGAGCTCCTTCACGCTTTAAGTTAAGCACGCTCTTCGAGCTGTTCAGTCGCTCCGCTTCCATGTGGCTTTGCTGCGGACGCTTTGCTCTGAAAGCACGCTCTGTAGAGGTGCCCACGGTTCCGGAACCGGAACAGAACCGGAACAGAAACGGTTCCAAATCCGGTTCCTGGAACCGACGGTTCCGGTTCGGTTCGGGTTCCGAAACCGGATAGGAACTGACTTTTTTATTTTTTATTTTTTAATTTTTTTTTCGTTCGATTATGATTCAATGCTTCGTTGTTTATTGATCTAATTTTAATTGTAAGACAATTCAAATTATAAAATGTAAAAAAATAATTGAGAGTGAGATTGTTTAAATTTTTTAATTTATTAATCTTAAACCATTGGATATCACATGTCGATTCCAACAGCCGAACCTCGTTAAAACCTCCGTGAGGAAAAAGAAGACTCGGCTAAGCATTTTAATAGACCACTATATATTATCGAAATCGAAATCATCATCGAAATCATCCCTTTCTTCAAAGGCATCGGTGTCGGTTTCTACTTCGGTGGTACTGATTGGATCATGTTCAAAGACCTCATCCCATTTGTTCTCATTACTAATATCATACTTAATAATTATTATTATGTGTATAAATTTTATTTATACTTAATATCTTTTTTCATAATATTTTTTTGTATTTAAAAGCATCTACAATTAATTTCACTTTGATGACAATATGACATCTTTTATGTAAATCGTCATCTTCAATTCTTCATCATCATGTGACATTATTTATTATTAATTTAAAGATATTTTTTGTATTAGTCTTATTTATTTTAGCTTATTAAATTGTGAATTATAAATTAAATGATAAAACTATTTAACTTTATGAATATAAACATTTCCATATAAAAAAGTGTAACACACTAATCATTAATCAAATGTTACATCAAATAAGTATACAAATATAAGTATAATATTGAAACATAAAATAAAATAAGAATTTGAAGAAAAAAAAATGAAAAAAAAAAAAAAACGGTTCTTTCGGTTCAGAACCGGAACCGAACCGCTGGTTCCCGGTTCTAAACTTTCAGAACCGAAACCGAACCGTCGGTTCCACCGGTTCCTTGGGTCGGTTCAGAACCATCGGTTCCGGTTCGGTTCCGGAACTGCCCGGTTCTGGTTAAAACCGCCGGTTCCGGTTCCGGTGGGCACCTCTAACGCTCTGGTCTTGCAAGCACGTTTTGCCCTGAGAGCGCGCTCTGGTCCTAAAAGACGCTTTGACCTGGAAGCGCGCTCTGGTCCTGAATGGCACTTTGACCTGGAAGCGCGCTCTGGTCCTGAATGGCACTTTGACCTGGAAGCGCGCTCTGGTCCTGAATGGCACTTTGACCTGGAAGCGCGCTCTGATGAAAGTTGCTTTGAACTGGAAGCGCGCTCTGGTCCTGAAAAGCGCTTTGAACTGGAAGCGCGTGCTTTGACTTTGGAAGCGTGCGCTTTGACTTCCCTTCAGACAGGCGTTTTGGCTTTCCTTCAGACAGGCGCTTTGGCTTTCCTTTAGACAAGCACTTTGGCTTCCCTTCAGACAGGCGCTTTGGCTTTCCTTCAGACATGCGCTTTGACTTTCTTTCAGACATGCGCTTTGGCTCTTCTTCAGAAAGGCACTCTCACCTAGACACTCTAAAGTTATATTTCAATAAAGAGCTCCCTAACAAACGAGCTATTCTAATATATTAAAATATACATTGTAACCTGAGCTGGATCATCAAAAATAATAATGAAATATTCTATGAGGGTTTTGGAATCTAATCAAAACATAATTGAATCCAAATTCCCCCTTAACAATATATCCTAACAATTCACTTGGCCCATAATCCAAAAAGAAAGACTTATAAAAATATTCAATGGACTTTAATATGAGTCCGAACAGACTGATGCAAGTATTTCCCATTCAATAAACATGAGTATAATATTTCCAACAATCAACTCAAAATACAATAACGAGTTCTACATGCACCAAACATGCACTTTGGGAAATTTTCTTCATACTATACTTTTTGGCCCTAAATTCCTCTTTCTTTCTTTCTTTTTTTTTTTTTCTTTTTTTTTTTAAGATCTATTCGGACCAATCCATCTATTTTAGACCGGTTTGACCCGACCTAATTCAAACCGGTCATACGGTCTATTCGAGTCAGCCCGTCAGTTTGGTTCACATCCCTAATTACAAGGAAGAAAGAGAGAGAGAGGAACTACATGACATTTTGCTTTCTAACTAAACTAAGAAAACTTAATATAGGGATTAAGAGAAAGCAAGAGAGGTGGTAACAGCATATTTACAGCAAGCCAAGAGTGGAACAAGCACGCTCCAACAATCTGCTAGCTACACCTCAAGCATCGTGATCGAAAAAAATAACGTGGCTTACTGGTTCGACTGAGCACTCCCCTGTTTTCGATTCTTCTCACATACCATCCCCGGCTCCCCACTATGGCCCACACCTCCCTCCGCCGGAAAATGATGCTCTTGAATCTCGTTGTTGTTGGTTCTCAACGGCGACAGCCTGCTGTTCCCGTTGGCCATGCAGTGGCAGTAGTGGGCCCGGTACTGAGACTGCATGGCATGGCTAAACATGGGCTGCATGTACCACTTCCTCTCCGGAAGCTCGCGCAGCGAGATCCGGCACACGGGGCAGGTGGACTGCTGCTGCAGCCATATCCCGATGCATGTCGCGTGGAACGAGTGCCCGCACACCGGAAGCACGCATACCGTGTCTTCTTCCTGGTAGTCGCCTAGGCACACCGGGCATCTCTGGCTGAAATTAAGTCACAGAAATAGAGTCTCGTGTAAGTCGAAGAAATCCATATATTAGCAAGTGAAAGTAGGCTTTAAGTTGAATCTAGCAAAAAGAACAAGATGCATATGGATCCACCATCTGTTCCTGCATCATAATATTTCTACATGCAACAAAAGGAAGAGTTATCTCTACCTAGATTCCTTTGGATTTTAACATCATCTGTTTTCTTGACCTTAAAGCCTATCCAATTTCGAAGTCTTTCACGAGTATTATTCTCAATCGAAAATATTAACAGAGCAGAACACGAAGAAAATTCTCAGAAACGGAACTTTCTTTTTCCTATTCCGCTGTATGGATTTGCAGAGGGTTATGCTTGATAGAGGTTTATAATTTCTTTTTTCGACATGAAACGTTTTTCAACTACCCCCTACATACAATTCAATTTGAAAAACTAATAAGGGATACCAGATGACATGAGAGCAACAAAAGGGAGAACAGTTCTCCACCCGAAAATCCAGATGAAGTAACACAAAACACCCAAATTCGAAAATTAGGCTTCGAAAATTAGGCTAGAGACTTTAAGGTCTAGAAAAGAGGATAGATCTAATCGACAATGTTTATAGTTTTTCTATTAAAAAGTTCACATTATCAAGGATGGGGAACGATTCTGACCACGAATAAGAGCTTGCACCCGTAAAACTAAATGTAAACTTGACTATCAGCTGAAGAACAGAGATTCGCACTCAATACGTAATTCAACCTTATTGTCTTTAAAATTCGAACAATCAACATTCAGGAATTTTCGTATGTAATTATTGATGTTATTTAGGAAACTAACAGAATTGTGAATCTGAACCTAAAAGTTTCCGTTGCATGTTACTGCCTACACTTGTCCTGTTATAATGATTTCATGACATCAAATAAACTCAATATAGGATATAACTACAATTCTGCTGCTCATATTAAGTAATCAATGATTTTCCAAACAGGGAAGCATCAGAAAATAATCTTTGAAGCAGCCGATGTAGGGCAAATAGGAGACACTATACAAATCTATCGAGTTTTCTAAGAATCTATATATTATGCCCACTCATTCGAATTATTTACTTACCATGCATTTTCCTTTGCGGTTAAGCATAAATCTCTATACTTCACCATCGGAAAGTTGGCCAGCGCTGGAGGCTCGAGACCATGGAAACCCCTCTCCAACTGTCAAACAACAGAGCAAAATTCATCCCCCTTAAAAAAAAAACAGTAAGAAGTGATCCATGTAGAAAGATAGCTCTTGGCTTAGTATGACGAAACAAATTTCGCAGTCACAAATTACTTAGAACGAGAGACAACCACAAAGTTATCGAACACATTCGTTCTCCAAACATAACTGTCATCAACAACTGAAATTAATCATACAAGGCACAAAAAAAATCATTTAATCTAAAAATGAAGAAAAGGCATTCTCTCAAACAAGACCAAACCTTCAAACACTTGTGCAGAAGCATAAAGAAGATGCAAAACGATTCCAAAAACATTCGTTCGTCGAACATTATAAGCGTCTAGAACAGCAAGAAAACTCCCTTGAACGCCTCTAATCCAAATATCATAAAATGTAAACATAAAACTAAAACTCAACTAAATTCAAGATTTTGCAAAATATGGCAACATGAAAATCTGCAACACAAACACTATGAACATAAAAAAAAAAAATCGAAAAGAGGGCAGTTTAAGTAAAGTAGTGAAAAGGGAATGCTTACATTGCTAAGATCAGATCTATTAGCCCTTGCAAGAGACCTTCGAGAGGCACTCAATTGTATTCTTGCACAAATTAGCCTCGTGCACACAAACACTATGAACATAATACTCAATCCAAATCCAATCACAGTCATCACTAAATTTATACCTGGAGTTATCATTTTTACCCTTTTCTTTTTTTGATATTCTTTGTTGTCTATACTATACCTAAAAATACCCCCCAATTCGCCTCTCTTTTCTCGTAATTCAACCCTCTCGACTTTTTCTTTCAATTATTTGAGTGTCCCACAACTGCAAATACCGGAAATTTTCAAATCCTTAACTGTTCATAACAGCAAAAGAGAAACCCCTCCAACAATCTACGAATCAAGAAACTACAAAAGCTAGAAAAGACTGCATCTTTGAACAACTACTGCATACTGTTCTAAATTCCCCACTCGAAAAAAATCGATCTTTATCGAGTCCCACCTCTCAAAATATCTTATTGGAAACTCCTAAACCCCTCCTCTCTCTCTCTTTTCCTCTCTCTCTCTATCTCGAACATAGAAATGCCGATGTGGGAATAAAGAAATATTTGCTATTTAGACCTCACATCTAAAGAACATGCTAATGGTGGTAGTGGCTAGTGGGAGAGACCCCATGGTGGAATTGAGCTGAGTTGAAGTCAACGAGACCCATGGTGAAACACAAGCAACCAAAAAAAACAGGGACAAAATCAAATATGAGAAAGAGAGAGAGAGAGAGAGCAGTGGCACCTCTTTAATGGTGAGAAGTGAGAAAACTATAAGAAAATGGAATTATGCATCTCAAAACAAGCAATATATGAGACAAGGAAAAGAGAAGTTGATTATCTTATGGCATTCAATAATCATAGCTATTTGGATAGTCATTTTCCAGAGAAAAAAGTAAAGAGAAAAAAAATAAAAATTAATTTGACTTGATGGAGTGAGTGCCTGTGGCTGTGGCAGTGGAAGATGGAAATATGGTGGTGGTGACAAATTGTGGGTGGTTCTTTCAACAATTAAATATTGCAAATTTGCAATAATCTTGAAATATCTTGGCCAATTTCTTTCTTTTTATTTTTATTCTTTCTGAACTGTGATTAATGCTTAATTCCTGTGGGAGGAGAGAGAAAGAGAGAGAGGTATATTGTTTTGTTCCCACCATTTCTGTTAATTTTAGTATGCTGCTGTCACTTATCTATTTTGCTGATATATAATCTCTATAAAAACTTTATAAATTGGAATTTATGTTTTATTGTATACATAGTATTACAAAAATAAATAAATAAATCAATC
The DNA here is from genome assembly GCA_001642375.2 of Mentha longifolia. Lineage (NCBI taxonomy): Eukaryota > Viridiplantae > Streptophyta > Magnoliopsida > Lamiales > Lamiaceae > Mentha > Mentha longifolia. The sequence goes on along the minus strand of CM038118.1, from coordinate 28,064,723 downwards.
AACTTGTGTTGTTTAAATGAATTAGGTAAGGCTTCAATTACTTCAAAATATGTTTAAATCTCACCTACAAGTTGATAAATTGTCCAATTTTACCATTTTCAAATTCAAGGTAGGTGAAGAAGTACATGGTATTCCCACAAAATGGTGAAAATGTTACACGTGGCAGTTTTATGCATCAAACCAAATTAAATTGACAAATACTACTAACGTTTTGAAGGAGTGATAATTTCAAGAATTTTGAAAAATGTAATCAATAGTAGAAGTATTTTTTTAGTAGGCATATTGTTGTGCTTCACCTTTGTAGTTGTATCTCTTGAAAATTAAGACGATGTGAAATAATATTATTGGAAAAAAAAATTCATTGTAGATACGTATTAATAATTAAATAATAGTATTTGTTTATGATGATTGTCAATTGCCACCTAATCTCTAATTTAGGACACGTGACAGTCACATGTCTACCATAATACAATACCAATCCAATCATGCTAGCATATTCCAATTATGTAGGGACATAAAGAAATTACACATTTAGTAGTAATGCACTATTAAATTACTAAATTATATTGAGTTTGAAAAGTTATTTTAAATCCTTTTGTTGATATATAATTTATGATCGATTTTGAATTAAATGAGCTCTAATCTAATGATATGCAAGCAAAAAATGAGAATTTGGTTTATTCCAGAACTAATGATATGCTATACTCCCATTCGTGTCTACCTTAGTAAGCATTCATCGTCGTTTGCTCATTTTAACATTATTTTATTCAATTTTTTCAATTATTTTATATTATAGTACCTTAAAATTAATATTGAAATAATTAAAATTGCAAAATACACATAAATTCAAACTCGGTTTGTTTTTCGTCCCCTCTTACTTCAAAAAATGAATAATAAGACAAATTGAGTTTGAATTTTTATATATTTTATAATTTTAATGACTTTAGTATTACTTTATAAGGTATTATTGTAAAATATATAACAATTGACAAAATCCAACAAATTAATACTAAAGTGAGCAAACGACGATATGTGCTAACGAAAGTATCCACGAATGAGAGTATATCATATCATTTCTAATATATATCACTGTTAATTACATGTTCATAAGATAATTTTTTATATGAAAAAAAAAAAGAAAAAAAAAAAGAACTGTCTTGTAAAAATGGTGGAAGAGAGAGTACTCCACATGCTTGAGTTTTCTTTTCTTTTTCTTTTTTTTTCATTTTTTTTTCATCATTGCTGTACGAAATTGAAGTACTGTAGCTACTGGGCTAATTACTCGTTAGTTGTTATCAAGTGATTGGCGACAAAAGTTGAACCATAATCTGAGATATGTACTGCTTTTGGAATCTAATCTTCATGTGACTTTTAATTTTATATACCCCCGGCTCAAGATTCATGAAGTGTCGTAGTATCCCGTAAAAAGAAAAATATATTAAAAATTAATTTTAAAATTTATCACCGAGAAGCGTGGAAATGCGTGCTAAAAATACCAAAAAGAAATGAGTCATAAATCTTGAGCTGAAGGAAGTATTATTATAGTATTATTGTTGTTATTTTATACTACGTATTAATCGTCACATAGTACTAATAGTTGATTAATGCTCCGGTGTCTATTATGGACACGTTTGTGTTTGCGAATGATGTGACAATGATATAAATAAATAAGTTGATAAATATCATATCAAAATAAATTATACCTATTAAAATAATAAATTCTACTTAAAAAATAAACTTTAACTGGAAAAATTGTTGACTTGATGTTGGGCGGTAGAGCATTTATGTGTAATAGTTAAAAGAAATTATTTGAGTGTAGTTCTTGTTTTTGTACACAAGTGTTCGTGATTTCAAATTCGAATGTGATTTTTATATATCATATTAAGTTATTTAAAAAAAAAGAGTTAACATCTATGTCCCACTAACCCGATCAAAAAAATCTATGTCCCACTAAGCATTTGCTGATTTTATGCGGTTATATAGATGATTAATTTGGATGGATATTATTATTTATTTGTTTCTTTTATCAAATATTCTACAAAGATCTCATTGTCCGATTGTGATTAAAAATAACTTCTGTTGCAACAACTATGAACACTCGATAATTTATTATTATTAATCAACATATATCTAGTCGAAACAGTATAATTACTTCAAAGTCCAAGACCACTCAATTTAATCGAAGATACAGATATTGAGAATATTTACTAAAATTTAGTTTTAAAAATCTAGTGCACATGTCCAGTGATATATTAAAAAAAGAAAATAGTACATAATCTATATCTAGCTCACGAGCATGTGCTCATAGATTCAAATAAAATCCAAAAATCTTTTATTTTGTTTGCATGTACCTTTGTCCTGTTTATTGCAAAAGCAATAATTCAAATACATCAATGCTTTTCTATTCATATCAAATTATGGATTTGGATTCAAATTCAAATTACTTTTCATTCACCTATATAAGATACATGCATCAAATACAGAACATACATACACTGATCAGAGAAATGATATGCTAGTCACCCAATCGTAGACACTTTCTGGGTACCTTCTTTGTTTTTTCGATTTGACATTATTTTGTTCGATTTTTCGATTGATTTATATTCTAATATCATATAAATTAATATAGAAATTATTAAATCTTCAAAATAAATAAAAATCACAGCTCGATTTGTCTTATTACTCATTTTTCGATGTTAGAAGAGAAAAATAACAAATCGAGCTTGGATTTTTATTTATTTTGTAAATTTAATAATTTTTATATTAATTTTCTTATGATATTAGAATATAAAACAATTGAACAAAATCGAACAAAATAATGTCAAATCGAAGAAACGAAGATGATGCTCACGAAGGTGCCCACCATTGGGTGACTAGCATATCATTTATCCACATGATCATATATATGATGAATTAGTCCGTGTCATGTCGAAATTACGACTGGTGAAATATTTAAGTAAAAAGATTAAAAAGTATATATAATTATTTATTACTATATGAAATAATAATAGTATAATAATATACTCTCTCTTGCTTAGATATATTGACACATTTTATTATTTTATATCTCACATATGTATACATATGTATATAAAATGTGTCAATATCTCTAAACCGGAGGGAGTATTAAGAAAAAAGAATATTAAGGTTAAATCATATTAAAAAAATTTAACTCAGTAATAGGTAGGATTTGCAGGGAAGTTTTTTTTTTTTTTTTTTTTTTTTTTTTTTTTTTTTTTTAATCTCAAACATAGTAGATGGACTAAATCTTATTTTTCTGAATCCTCATTCAGGACTCTTCAATGACTATATATTAACTTGTTGAATCACTTGTTGAAGATATGCGATCGAGATATAAATTTCTGAATTCTCAAACATAACCATTTGAATCACTTATTAAAATATATACGAAATGTAAAGGGAGAACTTTAAAAATAGCCACTTCTACTAAATGTAAAAGTTTTATAGCCACAAATATAAAAATATATGTTTTCTAGCCACTTTTGGGGTAAATAGTCAAAAATGCCCTTGCACATGGGTGTGAATTTGACTTGTTCCTTTTATATAATTTTTCATTTTATTTAATTCCAAAAAGCTGCCATCAACTCTAAAATCTGCAAATAAAACAAATCTACGAAAAGAAAATTAAAACTTCGAACAATGGGTCGGAAAAAAAAATTGGAAAAAAGAAAATGCATTAACTGAAATGCATCTACCAAATCTGGAATTTATTTACTTCATTCAATTCAAAGAGGTTGTTAGCATTAACTGTATCATCTTGAAATGAAACAAAATATACCAAAACAAGAGATTTTGTCACTTTATCACAACAATAGTTTGAAAACCAAAGAGAGTAAATCTTGGAGCGGAGCATTCTACAAGATTTGGGCGTAATTTCGTAGGAGTTCAAATACTTTTTGCTGGTTGTATCTAGGTACGTTTATATTCAATTTTCGGCTTCAAGAATACGTTAAAAAAATTCGCGTTCTACGTTACACGGTTGAAAACATATGTACACGGTCGATTTGTTTTTCTCTTATATGATGATTTATTCATGCTTATGATACAATTATTTGTTTAATAGGTTGATTAATAGGTTGATTAAGACCATATGAACCAAATATAAATCGTATTTTTGGAATTAGAAGGGATACACGGTTTTAATTCACTCACACGGTTGAAATTTTATATAAATAGTATTAATTTGTTCTTTTATACACGGTTTAATTATTACACGGTTGCACATATACGTACATGGTTTACCCATGCTACACGGTTGATAAGTTTTTATTTTTATTTTCAGGATGCCGTTTCAGAGAATTTTAATTCGTCACGGTGGTCATTGGGAGAGTTCCAAATACGTAGGAGGTGATGGTGTTATTGTGCATTTCTCGATGGGCGAACTTTCTCATGATCTTTTGATACGGGAGGTTCGTCAACAAATGGGATATTATTCCGATTATTTGTTGTACTATTTGACGAGCACAAACGACATTCAAAAAATGAAAGTTGCTCTGAATACAGACATGGATTTATATAGAATGATTATCGAGCAAAAAGACGCAGCCACTATTTATGTGATTAGTAAGGACAAGAATACCGAGGGAGTTATTCCTACAACTCAACGATCCACGGTATATCCCGAAGTGAATGCAGGAGAGCCGAGCTCGACGGCATTACCTAGAGATGAGAGCGAAGACGTCCTTGTTGAGTCTTCGGATGAGGAAGCACATGAGGTAAATCGACGCTCAAATTTATTTGACTCATTGACCACTGAGTTCGGTGCGTGGATTCGAGAACCCGGACAAATTGATAAGATCATTGGGGATCACAGCTTACCTTCAGAACGACAAGAGACACACGCCGAGAATTTTGGAACTGATGATGTTGTCGTGCGCAATTGGTTGCTTCCTCGTGTTGATGAAACAGTGTGCTTACATTGGGGTGGATAGAACCATCCGGGCCTAGCGATGGGCAGTTGCGTAAGTATGCCATTTTTAAATCAAAGAGGGACTTGATTCTAGCTGTGGGAATGTATCACATGGAAAATCGATTGGAGTATGCAGTAGAGCGTTCATGCAATGAACGACTTAATTTTATTTGCAAACACGAGGGTTGCACGTTCATGCTGCGAGCTCGACAAAGAGGTGGAATTTGGTAAGTTAAAAAATATCAACCCAACCATACGTGTATTTTCGTGCTAGATCGGAATGCTCCACGACAGGTGCCTGCTAAGGTACTTGGTAATTATTTTGCTCGAAGATTGATCACGCATGGTGCCGTTTTGAAGCCAAATGAGATGTTGGCAGAGGTTCTTCGTGAGTACGGCATAGAAATTGATTATGGCTTTGCTTTGCGAGCAAGGAACATTGCCATCGAGATGATCTATGGAGATTTTGAGAAATCTTATCAGGATCTCCCGTCCTATCTGTACTTATTAAGGGCTAGGAATCCGGAGAGTGTCTATGATATTGTGACTTCCCGTAGTACAAATCGCTTGCGTTATTTGTTCCTCGCCCTCGGACAGTCTATACAAGTATTCCAGCAGAATTTGCTTAGGCCAGTCATTGTAGTCGACGGGACCCACTTGAAGGGGAAAAACAAAGGGACTTTATTTGTTGCAGTGACAAAGGACGAAAACGAGCAAGTTTTTCCCCTTACTATCGGTTTAGGGCCGATTGAGGATGATGATTCTTGGATTTGGTTTCTCTCGAAGGTCAGAGGATGTTTTGGAGCCCCGCATAACCTCTTGATAGTGTCTGATCAGCACATCAGCATCCGGAATGCCATTGCAGTTGTTTATCCGGATGCTGCACATGGCCTCTGTTTCTACCACATAACGAAAAACCTGGCTACATGTGGGCAACATGCACTGGCTATCTTTGAGGAGGCGGCTTATTCTTATCGAGATGCGCATTTCGATGATGCTTGGGATGCTTTAAAAGCATTGAAAGGACAAGTAGCTTATATGAGGCTAACCGAGATCGGCGTGTCTCGGTGGGCAAGATCCAAGTGCCCTATGCCATGTACGAGTTTTATGACATCGAATCCCGCTGAAACCATGAACTCTCGATTATTGTGGGCGAGACGTTTGCCCGTATGCGCGATGTTGGAGGTGTATCGAATTATCATGGAGAAATGGTTCGATGAACACCGGGCAAGCGCTATTTCTAGACAGCACGAGCTAACAGAGAAAGCATTTCTGAAGTTATCTAAGGCTGTGGAATGGGGTCGTCACTACACGACTCGGGTGGACCACGGTTGAACACTTGCTAAAGGTTGAAGGGGATAAAAATACTTCCTACATCGTTGACCTCCGACACTCTACATGTGAATGTCGTGAGTTTGAGATGGACATGATGCCTTGTCGACATGCGTGCGCTGCTATAAGGTACGTATCGCTGTTCATTTATTTTTATACAGTTAATAACGAGTCTTGTTATTTGAAACTGTAATTATTATTTTTTTCTCTTTCAAATTTAGTTTCGTTAATGGGAATGTGTATGACTACGTGTCTCATTATTTTAAACAATCCACTTTAGTGGCCACATATTCGGCAGTTGTCGAGGCTGTACCACATCCACAGGAGGGTAATGTGCCCTTGTGGGTTGCAGAATCCGTTGTGAGGCCCCCTTTGATCGAGAAACAAGCTGGCCGACCAAAATTGAGCAGGGCACGCTCTGCTGTAGAGGGCTTTAGGCAAAAATGCACGAGATGCTTGCGCGAAGGGCACAATAGACGGGTGTGTACGGCTTCGGCTTCAATACCCGTGGGAGGTGTGGATCTCAACATGTCTCCGGAGTCGGATAGCCAACAGGAGGGCATACATTGTAGACGAGCAAAGAAGACTTATACTATTTGCAAGAGTGACGAACACACGAGACCTAGATGTCCGTTGCGATCTAGTCAGTAGATTTGTTACTGTTTTGTTTGCACGAAACATGATGATTTAGCTTTTAATTTGATATGATGATTTTTAGCTTTTAATTTTTTGTGTTGAAGTCATGTTTTTGATGGAAGCAGTAAAAAGTTCATAAAATGGACGTTTTTGGAAAATAAACTTTTAAGCTTCAGGGTGTACACGGTTTAACTCATGCGTACACGGTTACGTGTATATGTGCATGGCTGAAGCTCAACCGTGTAAGTCATATGAACAAAAGTCAAAAATATTGGGGGTTACACGGCTTGCTAGACCCTAAACGTGTACCCTAGCCGTGTAACGGTCAAACATGGTCAAACATCCCCAAAAAATTGATTTTAGCGGATAATTGTTATTTTAGATGTAACGAAATATGACATATTGTCATTATAACACATTAGTAGTTGATAATTGAACAAAAAAATGATTAATTGTTCATAATTTGCTGAATAGAAGATTGTTTTGTTTTACGACCGATACTTGAGGTTATACTATGGTTCTAGTTCTATGGAATTATAGGTTAGAATTGAGAATCAATTATATTAACCGATTGTGTTTGTAGCGTTGATCCATTGGATAATTTTGTAAGTAATATTTATTGTTTAATTTGCGAATAGTGCATTATAAATCGATTTCCTATTTTTTTTTTAATTTCTATATTTTTTTTTAATTTCCGTTCTTCGTTACACGGTTACGTGTAACAAAATTGGGGTTACACGGCTTGCTAGACCCTAAACGTGTACCCTAACCGTGTAACGGTGAAACATGGTCAAACATCCCAAAAAAATTGATTTTAGAGGATAATTGTTATTTTAGATGTAACGAAATATGACATATTGTCATTATAACACATTAGTAGTTGATAATTGAACAAAAAAATGATTAATTGTTCATAATTTGCTGAATAGAAGATTGTTTTGTTTTACGACTGATACTTGAGGTTATACAATTGTTCTAGTTCTATGGAATTAAAGGTTAGAATTGAGAATCAATTACATTCACTGATTGTGTTTGTAGCGTTGATCCATTGGAATATTTCTGTAAGTAATATTTATAGTTTAATTTGTCAATAGTGCACTATAAATTAATTTCCTATTTTTTTTTTTTTTTATAATTTTTTTTTTAATTTCCGTTTTTCGTTACACGGTTAAGTATATTTCTACATGGCTAAATGGTGTTACATGGTTGAACATAACCGTGTACAGGCCGAAGGTAAAACAACTTTTTTCTTAAAAAGTCTGAAATTCTAGAACAACAAAAACTCCAAAATGCGACAAAATCTCGAATTTTATATAACAATGGATTCAACATAAAACAATTTAATCCAAAATATTCAAAAATACAACATCCAACACAATTTACTCGCGAGTGGACAATCTAAAAATTCTACGTCCTAACCGCCTTCGATAATGTTGGACCTGTTGCAATGTACCGCCTGGAATCGGTTTTTCCACCGAACCGAGAATCAGGTCGACGTACATGCATGCGTACGCTCCGCAATTATCGATATCGACTTGACAAAATTGGGAGGAAATTGGCATAAATTTCTCTTTCAAGAAATCAATGCGCTTTTCGAAATGTGGATGCTGCTCCCAATAGTTTGTAGCAACTAGGATCCTCAGAAATAATCGAGTCACGGGAAGGAGTTGAATTTTTTGGAGCTCGCCAATAGCAACTTCATTTTTGTAATATAGAGAATCATAGACCACTACGACCCATTTTTGTACGTCGATTAGAATCGTAATCCAGTGATCACTCCCGACGTGGCATACCATTATAAACTATAAATAAAAATAATTTAGTAGTAATAGAAAAAATATTAAACTTCGGAATCGTAATATTCAAAACTTACATATTCTCCTTGAAGCCACGATGCGTAAGATCCCGAACCATCGAACGACTTCAAAATCCGATCAGGAACTTCTCACCTCGTGTACTTACATTTCCTATTCAATCCTAGAAAGTTATCATCCGGATTCTCCGCCTGTAGGAGTCTAAGCAAGTCTTTCTGCAATTACAGGAGAAGAAAACATCTTCAATATATAATCAAAGAAATTATTAAAATAATAATCAAAAAAACTCACATAGAAATCGGTTCCAGGGATAACATGTGAGACGTATCCTACGTCTAGGCGTAGTGATAAACGGTGGAGTAGGCGACTCCTCCAGTACATTAAGTACAAGTCAATCATCTGAAATTTAGTATCATAATAAAATCAAACACTTAATTCAAACATTTAATAATAATTGTATCCAAACTAATTAAATTATTAGACATTACCTCTGCCGAGAACTTCACCGTAACATCTTCGATCTCATCGAATAGAGATTGACTTAGGTAATACCCACCAGTCACTGCAGTTACACTTGCATCCGGCCCCGAAGCTCTAAATATTTTGTACATGTCACGTCCTCTCATCTGATTAGGAGTCTCTGGCATCACATAAGGACTTTGAAGCATGGCCGACGGCCTGATCTCTCTGCCTGTGGTCGTGAAGCGAGGCTGCTGTGGTCCTCGGGCAGGCGCATCTGAAATAGGAGACTCGTACTCGGCGTGTCCGGGCGAGGGTATCCGATCGAGTGACCTAGCGTATGAAGAACCGGGGCCGCTATCATCTCGCCCTTGCATCTGCTCAAATCTAGGAGCAGCAGATGGCATCTTTGATTTTCCACTAGATCTTCTCGGAGGCTCCACCTCATGCTCTAGGTCCCCTTGGCACGCTGAACTAGCCCTAGATCTCCTCGGAGACTCCACCTCATACTGTAGGTCCCCTCGGCGCGCTGAACTCAACCTAGATCTCCTCTGAGGCTGCAGTACGACCTCATGATCCTCTTGGTGCCCTGCACTAGGTATGGACCTCCTAGAAACCTCCTGATCCTCGAAGTTTTGCCCGCTGAAATGCGACGAAACACTACGATAAGAAGACCTCTTTGACCTGAATAGTTCCTTCAAAGATGCATAAATAGACTTGGCTATTTTTGCCACAAATCCGTGCTCAGAAGTATCCTCGACGAGGTGGCAACCTACCCTCTCTGCAACTCTTTCCACCCAATCCTCTCGATCAGATCCACGACGACACGGATATCCGTGCATGCAACATATGACCCCGGACGGCTCAATTGATGGCGGTCTGCGCCGTTTCATCGGCACCTGCGGAGTTCGATCCTCAATAATAGGTGGAGATGTACGGCGATCCGCATTCCGACCTTCTGCGCGATCACCTCCTCTCGATCGTCCACCACGACGCAAAGGCATTGTTTCACCATCGTAACCTTGACGACGGTTAAGCTTCTTCACGACCTTCTCCATCTCCTTCATTTCTCTAGAAGCTATCCGTTCTGGAGGAATCTTCTTCTGCGCATGTCGCTGAGGGGCATCATATCTCAAGATCAAAGGATCCGGAGAATCAAAGAAAGTTAGCATATAAGGCTCTATCATCTCATCCGGCTCCGGTTCTAGCGTAGTAAGAGTGTTGAGCTGCAAATTAAAATAAATTTAATCATTATTTAACTAAACATGCTTGAATACAATTTTAATAATTTTTTTTAAAGAAAATATTACCCGTTGATCGTCGAGGTAGCCCACAAAATCTAGAGGCGATGTCGTAGTGAACCATCGAAGTAGTCGAGGAGTCGAGTGATTATTCAGTCGCCTACCACACGCCAATCCTAAATCCGGAATAGCCTCATACGCCCATAAATTCAAGGCCCACACCACACCGTAGAAGTGATACGCCCCTCTATTGCCCCCGATCTCCGAAGGGTCCCTCTTAATAACACTCATCTGGTGGCATAGGATCTGAAAGGACCATGATCCCCAAGGAAACCTATACCATTCTTCATAATTCTCGACTAAAGCCCATGCCCACTCGTCAATCGGTGGATTATCTCGAGCGAGGAACATGAAGTAGTACATCAACAAATTTGCAGCCTGCAAGTACTGCTCCGGCGACCCTAACCTATGATCAGGATCATTGAAATCTTTCTTCAGTTGATTGGACAATGTCTTTTGTCCATTGTACTTAGTGTAGAAAAGGCTCGTTTTAGGTATCTCATGTCGGACTTTGGGGTCAAAGCTTGACGGTCCAAAAAACAGCCCCGTCACAAGCGCATACTCTTGCGCTCTGAATAAGATGTCCCGCCCCGCTACATGGAACATGCGCTCAAATTCTAAAAAATTGTCATCCTCAAGCTCTCGAGCAAGTAGCTCATGCAATGCATTATTGGCGCTTTCATATCTCCTAATCTGTATAAGATATCCAAAGGGACCATCTCTAAACCGTTGGTACAAGGCATCCCCGCCGACTCGAGTTAAAACCTCCGGTATCGTACTCAGCACGTCATCTCGAATATACAAGTTTATTTGCCCTGAAAATCCTTGCATATGAGGTCTCATCCATCTATACCTAAGCTGCAAAAGGATCGTAAAACAATTCAATCAATTTGGGCAATTTTTTTTTTTTTGAAAAACACTCGGCCTGTACACGGTTTAATTGTTTAAACCATGTATCAATTGACCGTGTAACATAGAACTACCCTTGACCGTGTAAGCTCACGGTTGACCATAGAACTAGCGTTGACCGTGTAAGCTCACGGTTGTTTTCCACAGAACCGTGTATAAACTTCACATAATTTCGATTCAATTTAATAGACTAACAGTGTACGACTAACCTTAATTATTATATAAATTTCAAATAAACCACAAACTAATCATGCTTTCATTAACTAGATGAATTTAACAATACAAAAATTGCAAAAAATTGAAAAAATAAAAAAAATTACTTACCGGCGGTTGTGGTTGTGGCATCTCCGGCGGCGGCAATGGCTGACGGGGTTGACGGGGTCGAGGTTGTCGACGACCTGGGGCTGCACGGCGACACGAAGCTGCTCTATCTCTATCGGATTCGGTGCCGCTCATTCTCCGGCAACGGCATGAAGGACGGCGACGCCGGAAATTTAAGTGGGTGTTACACGGCCGATTTTTGCAGGCCTCACGGTCGATCGATCGAGTACGAGTGAGTATTCACGGCTTTTGAATGAAAATCACAAATTAGGAAAAATGGGGGAGGGGGTGAAAGAGACGGTAATTGATGGTGGGGTAGGTGGGTAGGTTTAGTTTTAAATTTTGTATTTTTCTCTATCTTTTTTTATGCATTTGGTTATGTTTATTCTTTTCTTTTTTATTTGAAAGACAAGTGGGCCACCAGTTTAGTTTATACATGTCTTTTTAGTTCAAAAGTGGCTAGAAAACATATGTTTTTATACTTGTGACTAGAAAACTTATACATTTAGTAGAAGTGACTATTTTTACCTATTAAGAGAAATATAAAATAATAAAGTGACGGGAGACTAGTATTACCTAAGTCTAGTAAAAAAAAATATCCACATGTATTATTTTGCCAAAAGTGGTTCATGAATGTAGTTATTATTTTTTTCTTTTTTATAAATAAAGTGACATAGTTCTTCATTACATGATAGGGTATTAATATTATATATTCATCTGTATTTGATATTTATGGTACCAAAATGCTATTGTATCGATTAGCACCACCATATACTTTCCTATAAATAATGTCAAAATCACACACCTATTGCATATAGAGAGGTTTAAATATACAGACAATTTTTTCATAACATAGGTTTAGTTGAAATTTTAGTTGCCTAGCTAGGAATAGGATATATCAAAGCAAAATTATTTAATACTAGTAGTAGCAATGTAGCATGAAAGCTGAAAGAGACCCTCAACAATAAATTTGCTGTATTTATTTAATATGAAGACAAAATGATCATACTATATTTTATATGGCGATGGATGGGATGAAACATTGTAATAAAACTATGCTAAAGTTTTTTTTTTTTTTTTTTCTTCTTTCTTTTTTTTGCTGAACTATGCTGAAGTTGATTGCACATCTCTTTCACTAGGGTTTGACTTTAAAAGTTTGCACTAAATTAGTGAGCAAAGGTCACCTTTGTACAAAACTTTGCAATTTGCATCTACAGATTTATTTATTTATTATTATTTTTATTTTTTTTGGTAGCACATTAGTGCAACTGTTATATTACAAGGTCAAACGTATGCAACTTGCGTTACAATGCATGCTTGCACTACAATTTATATAGTTGTTTCTCTATTATTTATGTCCATTTTCACAATATTCTTGCAGCTATTGTGTTCACACCAACACTAAAATTGGTGGTTGGTCTGAGAATAGGAATCTTAGTTTCGTTTCGGTTTAAATTCATCACTTTTTGTTCAATAAACGTAGAAGTGTCAAAATACTGGTCAAGCTATAATAGTCCAACATAACGTTTGATCGTGTAACATCTCCGCCCGACCTAGCCCATAAACCAAATGAACATCTCGGAGCTGAAATCATGACGGGCCAAAGTATTAGGCCCGGTTCATTGGACCGGACCGGATCGCCAAGGTAGACTAATACTCTCTCCGTCCCGCCGAGTTTGACGCATTTATTGAATATATATATGAAACGCGTTAAACTCAGCGGGACGTATGGAGTATAAAAAGAAAAAAATAGCAGGTCCATGTACCACTTTACTCAAAATCTGCAGAATAAATAACACATTGTAATTGGTCTGAATTTGGATCATATTTGGGCAGTATTAACCATTTTATTGTTTAAAATTAGGCCCAAACTTGATTATATTTTCATGGCAGATAATGGGCTAAAATAATGCCTTTGGGCCATATTGAGAACTAGGCTTCTTTTGTGTTTCTTTTTATTGGAGGGGATTTTGTTGATATTGATATATCCAGTGTTTCACGGGCTTTAACACACTTTTTTTTTTTTTTTTATTATTTTTTTTTTTTATTTATTTTACTACTAATGTTAACGTTACATATGGAATGGTAATGCGTATTACATATTCGAGTCGTGCGCGTAACAAAAATTATATATCGAGAGAGTAACGCTTCAATGTCCACTGTGGGTACAGTTAATGTATCACTGGATGATGACGTGACAATGATATAAATAATGAACCTGATAAATTTTTACTAAAAAAAATTAAACTCTATCTGAATAAACTAGACCCTAACTGAAAAAATTATCGACGTGACACTGCCACATAAGCGGTGAACACATTAAGTGTGTCTACGATGGGTGGTGGAACGTTTACGTATATCGAGAATACTAATATAGTAATATATATGATGCCTAATCATTAGGATTTCTTTTGTAATGTTTATTTATTTTATAAATCTAGATTTATACTTATCATGACGTATGACTTGTGCGGCTCTTAACCATTATTTATTACAGATAATGATTATTAAATAGTCTGTCCTTCCATTTTTTTATAAATGTCTCCATCGTCAAATTACACATATTAAGATTGTGTGAAAATTTATTTTTAATTTTATCTATTATTCTCTTTTTTTAGTACCAACGTTTACATATATCATTAATTATGAGGATAAAATAAACTAATTTATCATCAAATTCCAAAATAAATCACTTGGAATAAATAATAACAAAAATTAAATAGAACACTAAAAAAAATGGAGGAAGCATATCATGAATCACCTCTATTGGGTCATGGGAGTTAACTTTTACCTTTTCTTCATTCCCAACAATCTTATTCAACTCCCAGTAAATTTATTCAATTTTTTTTAAAAATGTATTTCGAAACTATTCGAACGTATCTAGGTGAAGACGTGGAGTTAGTGATTATAAGTTATATAATATAACTAATTGTCGTATACCAGCGGGCTATATTTATGCAAGACCCACAGAATAATGTACACTTAATAAATAAAACAATAAACGGAAAATAAATGGGTTGTTGCAATAAAAAAAATTAAATCAATAAATACATAGCATGTTTTGTCGAAAGGATATGTTTTTTTATTTTATTTTATACCTCACATATATTTAAGAAACAAAATCTTTTCGACGAAATAAAGTGAGTATATGTTTAATCATGTCTGTAATTTTATCACTTTAATACATCAATAAATCCCCTTAGTATAGTAGTGGAAAATCTGGACAATTTTTCTACTATATTAGAAATACAGTTGGAATGATTTTTATGTATCATTATATTTGCGGGGTCTAATAAAAAAGAGTCAAGTCTTAAATTAATAACCACTACTTTTGGAACATGGGGGTTCGAAATCAATTAAAGTGACGTGCTTAATGGAATCCTAATGAAATGGTTCCTCCTTTTATCAACGCTCTCTACTTTTTTCTTCCTTTTTTTTTGGTGGAGAAGAATTATTGAAAACTGCAAAAAAGGCAGGGAAGGAGCTGTTAGCAGCTGTTCAATCTCCAAAAAAAGTTCAAAATATAAATTAAATTTGGTGTCACCATAAATTAATATACTTACTAACATCAAGCATGTCATTTATTTTATTTTATTTATTTTTAAATACTTAATGATATCAATACTTAAAATCAGAATCCCTTCCAAAAAAATAAAATATATTAGAAGCTTGGTGAATTGCTAATATTTTTATATAAGCTTATTACTTGATTAGTTAGGTGATCTTTATTCCTAAAAGCTGATTTGGAAACAATTTGAATACGAATTATTCAATCAATTCTCTTATTATAAATTAATCTGATTATGAAACAATTTGAATTCGAATTATTTAATCATTCTACAACTGTTAAATTAATTCACGTACTTTCTATATTATTGCACCATATTCAATTAGCAATAGTTCTTGAATTATTGAATTCATTTCAAAAATCAACACGTCAAAGATATGCAGATTTCCGCTTCTCCATGGAGACTTAAAAAAGAAAAGTTGGTATTGTAAAAATTAAAGTTGAGCATTAAAAATATTTTTTGTACTAAATAAATAGTGATTTTGATGCACGTGTACTTAAATAATTAAGCTATAAACTTATAACATAAGGCGACAACTACAAAAAACTAACTCCCAAAACCACCCCGTTATTAAATTAGAACAGCAATGGTTTTTTCTTTTTGAGTTACGTTACTCTTCATTCTATAATATGAAACTCTCTCGTCCCATAAATTTAAACACGAAATATATTAAGGACATCGTGTAATCTTTTCCAGTTATAATTTATTGTACTATCTATCTATATGACATCGGATTTTATAATCATATATTGATGTGTGAAATTGATCAACTATTCACATATACTATATTTCTTATGATATACATATACTAGTTCATAAATATTACACGGTTAATATATTTAAGATATTCATTTTATATAATAAATATATCAGATTATTCATGTATTTAATAATAGTTAGTGTCATGAAGAAAAATGCCATTTTTGTAATACACTCTCTCCGTCTCCAATATATATGTTGGGACGTCCCTCAAATATGTGTTATTCTCTCAAGTTTGCATAAATGAAACTCATCATCTACTAATAATAACTTTATCAATTATTTTCAAAAATCCATAGCGAATTTAATATTTTATATCGAAGACAGAGGAATTACATGTATAAAAATACTAATTCTACTATATAAATAAAAAAGAATACTAATTCAATCGAAGTGATAACTTAGAATTGGTACGAACGCGACGGAAATATCGTAACCACCCACACCAATCTTCATTATTCAACTCCCACCTGAAAAAACATATTATAATAAATGAAAATAACAAATAAATAAATATAATGATGCCTTAAAAAAATATATAGTGGATGATAATTTGATGGGTGGACCCAAAAAAAATAAAAAATAAAATAAAATAATTTGATGGGTGGACCCACATATCCAACGTCATTGGTTGATCATCTCCATTTCCTTCTCCCATTCATATTTTTTTATGGGAATAAAATATATATTTTTTCTTTCTAATTTACAAGTCAAATCTAATACGTAGTACAATTATAGCACATAATTCTACTCATAAAATATCTTTTCTTAAACAATATTAATTTCTTTATTGCTTCGTGTATATTTTTCACACACTTGTTGGTGATGCATAGCATGCGCAAGTAGTGAGTTGTTAAAAAAATAAAAAAAATACTGTATTTACTAAAAATTGAATTACAGGCTATAATTAGAAATAATGGTTAAGATTACAAGAATTCCACGTTACACTTTTCGTATTTTGATTCCTTATTTCCTATAATTCACGCTACATTAATTTATACTTGAACCAAATGATGAACAAGGGCAAGAATTAATAAATATAAATTGGTATATTGAAACAGAATAACTACTGATCGATTAAAAAAAAAAAAAATCAATCAAAGTAAAAAATCAATCGAGAATTCATGGCGAAGGCAACAGAAAACCAAAAGAACAAATAGAGTTTTGATTTTACAGCACACCATATTCGAAAAATCACCTAACAAATTACGCCGACCGCCATTCGACAAACGCGTGAAAAATCATCAAGCCTTGAAGCACAAAAACTGGTGGTGGTGGTGGTTGTTGTTGTCGTGGTGGTGGTGGCCGCCGTGCTCCGCCGCCTCCTTGTCAATCAGGCCGCGGACATGGCAAAACTCCTCCACGTGGCAGGGGATATTGATCGGGCCTTTCTGGTCGAAGCCGTACTCCTCCTCCGACGCCTTCAGCAGCTGCGTGAACAGCGGGTGGTTCACGTACATCACCGGAATCACAAACCTCTGCTGCTCCGCCCCCTGCCCCACCATCACCGCCAAGCATCCCTTCGGAATACTCCGCCGCGCGCCGCCGCTGCCGCCGCCGTGGGGGTGGAAATGAATGTGCGGCATGTCCGGGCTAAAAAAATCGATCGAGCGGCCGATTTTTCCTCCGATTCTCTCCACCGATTCGCGTTCCTATACACTGATCGAACTGATTCGAAATTCCTGTACAAATTATAGATAGGGCGAGAAAAATTAGGGTTTTCCGATCGGCGCTAGATAGAAAAGGGCCAGGGATCGGATGCCGAGATGGCGAGCTTGAAGAGGTTTAGCGCCGAATCGGTGAGTGATCTAGGAATATTGCTCATGATATTTGATTATTATGCAGAAACTGATACGCATATGAATCAGTCTTCGATCGAAACCCAGATTTTGGAGGAAGACGACAATCCAACCTTCACTTCTGCTTATCTAGAGAGAGAGAGAGAGAGAGTATTTGTGTGTGTGTGAATGTGTGTAGAATCTGTAGGGTTTGTTTCTGGGTTTGCGGATTTCTTAATTTATACGCCAAGGCGCCAAGCTGGAGTTTCTCTCTCTACCTTTCTCTCTCTAGATTGTTGCTTGTTGCTGGGTTTTTTTCTAGAGGCGGTAGTTTGAATTGAAGAGGAAGAGTTCTGCACTGGGGTGGAGGGGTATATTTGGAATTTCAAAGTCAATTCGAGATTTTTTAACAAATTGGTATTTTTCCTTTCAAGGCAAACAATTATGCGGTTAAGATTATCTACATGTATATCTCAACGCCATAGTTGGTAGTTAATTAGAGTATATATTAATTTATTTATTATGGTGGATATTTATCTTATCTTAACCTGAATTTGAAAAAAAAAATAAAAAATCTTCTTAAAAGTATAGAATTTCGCACGTATACGTAATGTAATTATGATTTGCTTAATGTGCATAGATTGAAACAGTAAAATATATCCTTTTTACGTATCATAATAAATATTGGATTGTTTCAAAAAATAAATATATATATATATGTATATATATATATTGGATACTATTATTTATATATTATCCCATATTGGGATTATTGCATAATTCTATCAACTCCGTATTATACGTTATGACTAAATTTATTTAAAGAATAGTTTCATCAGTCAAATTCAATCTACCGAAAAATGGGGTTTTTTACTTTTCCAAATGCTAATTAATATTTGCAAAAATCCGATTTATCATAATTTCAGTCACCAAATAATTTCGTAGATTCATACTAGTACTACTATATGTAACTGTTGATAGTATATGATAATCAGCATATTACAATCGGAATTATATATGGTAATTTGAATTAAAGTTCGGTTTAAACGTTTGAATTTTGAAATCTCGTATTAACTTTACAATATTTGCAAAAGATGGTGATTAAAATGCAATTGACCCGGTGTAATGCATAATTTACTTTTACCACGTATAATTACAATCACATTAAATGCAATTTTTTCTGGGGGTTTTGTTAGTATATATTTTTCATTATAAGAGATTTTTGTATTCACAAAAAAACACTACTACAGTAATTACAAATTTCACATTTTTAATTATTTGCACTTCAAGTCTTCAAGAATATTTTATTATACGCGCCTTCCTTCATCACTTGCATATTGTTCAAGATATAGTAAATTTCTATATACATGGAATGTTTAATTTATCTAAAAATAAGTTTTGATTGGAGAAATTTAAATAGATGTAGGCTATTGATCTTAACATAATCTATGACTAATATCGATATAAGCATGATTGTTATATACAAATAAGCATAACATCTATATATATATTAAAGTAAAATCACTTTGCATGCTAATTTCCCGCCTAAATGCTGTTTTGCCCGCCCAAATTGCATGTGTTACATCTAAGTGCATGCAGCCCCTTAATCGAGATGTCTGACTGTTCATTTGCTCCTAATAATAAAGTTGATTAATTGTTGAAAAATGTGCAAAATGATGGAGTAGTTTTTTTAGGGAATGCATTCACCACCCACGAATAACAATGTCATATTTATTTGTAATAAATGCAACGAGAGTGTGCTCCTATTTCTTTCTTTTTTTGCCTTCGGTAAAAAATAATGAACAAATATTTTTTAGAAAGTAATGAACATTTTAAATGAAAATATGTAAATTAACGCTTTTGCGAGATAAAATGTTGACTTCATAATTATTTATATACAAATCAAATGTACTTACAAAATCATAATATTATTAAATTATAGTATGATGTTTAAAAAATGTTTGTTGTATATATAAACTACTATAGTGATAAATAAAAATCATGACTTTTTTTTTTTGGAAACCATCAATAAAAGTCATGATTAAATATTTGAGTTTGTGTAAAAAGAGATATATATATTTGAATTTGTGTATTGACTTTCTAATAATTACAACCTATAAGCATTAAAAATTACTCCTATTGGAGGAGAAAGTAAGGCAGCCGCTCATCTCTCGAATAAAAAAATTTATACTTGGTACACTTATCAATAAAAAATATGGGAAGCCCAACAGCCATAAATTTTTATGAGGCTGCATTCCAGATAATAATCACAATTATACATGAACAACACAAATCCTCCAATTCTCAGAAAATAACAATTCAAAGAATCAACGAAAAGGACCATGAAATCCTTCTTCCACCAGCAATCAAGAAGAATCAGTCAATAGTCCTCAACAACAGAAACAACTTGCTTGAACTGATACGGAGATCACCATTTTTGGAAATGAGAAAGCTTACAAAATCTACTATTCTTCAAAACAAGAACATCATTAGTGGTGATGTGAATCCAGGTAATCATAAACGCATTCCAACTACATGCTCTAACAATAATGTATAATCTTTATTATTTATTTAGATTTTAACTCCTAATACCATGATCAATATTTTTCACAAAGCAGAGGCTTCATCATCTGGAAACTTGAAAAGACTTACTCGGTCAACTATTATTTGCAGAAAGACTACAAAAAATGCAGGTATTTATGTATTACTTCTGCCATTTTTTTTCCAGTAATACAACATGTGCACACAAATTGAATCGAACATCAACCTTTTTGGGGCTAGGAGAAAGTCCACTTCATTTACAGGAAAATAAAATAAAGATTCTTATTGAAAGCAGTAGAATTCGATTATTTTATGTCCCTGATTTCATGGTTTACTTTTGTGTCCAAATGTAGTTTTGAGTTGTGGTTTACATTATAGAGTTTTAAGTAGTTTGTTTGTGAATATTCAGAATTCATATTTAGGGTTATGTGAAGTTATACGTTCAATTCTGCAGTTTTTACCCCTCAAAAATGTAGAACATAGCATTGATAGAATATTAAACTCTTATCGCGGTGAAAAGCACGGTTTTCTTTCTGATTAGGTTTCTTTCCGTTCAAGTTTCAACGACGACAATTTCCAGTCATTGTTTTTTATGCTATGACTATTAACAAAAGTCAAGGTCAATCCTTATCCCGTGTTGGTTTGTTCTTGAAGAAACCGGTTTTTACTCATGGCCAGTTATATGTAGCTGTATCGCAAGTCACAAGTCGAAATGGACTAAAAATTTTAGTTTGTAAAGATGATGATCATGTCGTCAGTACATCTACTATCAATGTAGTGTACAAAGAAGTGTTCCGAAACTTATAATAATTTTTATTGCATGTCTTTATATTAATGTGGCCCTATTATTGAATATTTATTATACAACTTGACATTATAATAAATATTTAATGAAATGAAAATTATATTTACGAAAGGGTTCATGGACAAATTATACTCCGTATTTAATATAAAAGTGCATTAGTTAACATAGATCCATTCATTTACCCCATAATCATACAATAACATTGATGTATAAAGGAACACGTAAGAGAGAAATCCCTAAAGAATTAACAAATTTTAAAGATTTAATTACTATTCATCCTTAAAGTGGCAAAAATGTATTTATATGTATACTTTAATATACCATTGCGCCGCGCAAAGCGTGGGTGTAAAACTAGTTATTTATATATAATTTGATATTTAAAGTATTTTCATACTTATTATGTACTGCAATCATATTTATATTAATATTAACCCTAGATCATAAGATCGATGGCCCCTCACACCAAAAACTAATTTATATACGTTGCTGTAAATTTTACTTGACTATATAGATATATAGATGTATGAAGAAATTAAAAATTGGATATAAATTTGAAGGGGAAGGGAAAGGGGTCATGTCCCAATTCATTTATATCATGGGATTGAGGTCATATAATATATTTATATATTGCCCTTTTGAATAAGCTAAATGGCACTTCTCTGTATTTTTTTTATTTTTTATTTTTTTAATTTCTTTCCTTTTTCATATTGATTTTCGACTTAATTAGCATATAGTATACTATTACAAGTATCAATCAACATTAATAAATAATTATTGTAAAAAAATCGTGGCAAACACGAGGACCACCTCGTCCCAGGCAAAACATTTTACTTAACAGTGGAAGGGCATTTAATTCTAAAAGTCATATTTTATCATTAATTAATAATATACAATAGTATAAGTTTATGTTGTGTATGTATATATATGTATGTGTGTGTCACATATTAAACAAAAAATAGATTTTTTTGTAAGAAATGAGAAATGATTTGGACTGTTATAAATCTTAGTGTATTTACGATTATGTATTATGCTGACTCATGTATTATGACAGTATATACAATGCATTATGCACACAATGCATCATATCATAGTTGTAGATATCGTCTTTTATAATTATGCATAAGATATACAGAGTATATTTTTTTATAGTATTTGTTATGAAAAACCTACTTTGTAAGGGATTTCAATTCTCTGTATTTAGGAGTGAAAGTGGAGAAGTTGGGAATAATATGTCATTCATAAAATATTGTTTCAGCTTAATTATAATGTATGCTCAAAAGGTTTTTATTATTCAGCTTTGATTTAATTATGCGATATTCTTTGACCTTCAAGTTGCTGCAGGCTTAATCAGTAAAAAAAGTGTTATCTGACATTTTAGTTGATTAAACAAATAAATACTATTAATACCCGATCTCTAAATTGAAAGCATGTTTAGTATGTTTCCTATTTAAAATATTTCACGTTTTATAATTACTTACACTAATGGATGCAGATTGAGAAAGTAAGTAGTGATTCCATTTTTTTTACGTACGATTTGTGATCATACTGCCTCCATCTCATCTAATTAGGTAAATTTACTATAGATCCAAGAACCAAAAAAGTGGAGAATATGTGGCTGTAATTAATTATGAGGAGATAGAGTTAATTGTAGCCAAGTATTCTTTGTCATTTTAGAAAATAGATCTAATTGTTGAGATGGACTAAAATGACAAATATGTCTAATTAAATGAGATGAATGTAGTATTTACTATTTATGAATTGTTTGATGTTGACTAACAAATCACAAACGAAGAGTTAATTAATGTCAGTCAAATATGTAATCCCGACTCCCCTTTTGCAATTTAGATCGTGGATTTATTTTATTTTATTTTTTATTTTTTTATTTTTCAATAATTCAATGTTCGAATTATTTTATACTACCTTCATCTCATTATATTAGTCATATTTGTTTTTTGATTTTTCGGCATGCTTTTTCACCGAAATCTAGTACGGGTTTTAAAATATAATTTTGACGTATTCATTTTTTCACGGGACACTATGACACTCATAGTTAGGGATGTCAATCGGGTCAACCCGAGCGGGTTCGGGTCTGCCCTGTCGGGTTTCGGGTTGTTCGGTTCGGGTTGAATCGGGTTGAGTTTTTTTCGGGCTAGAAATTTTCAACCCTAACCCTAAACTTCGGGGCTCGGGCTAGCCCGTCGGGTCAAGAAGTTGACGATTTTTTTTATAACAATAATTTTATAAAAATAAATAAATCATGTTATACCATCGAAGTCACTTTATTTCGTATTATGTTACTTCAACTTGCATAATATAATAAGTAGCTCAATGAGATGTGAAGATATTTTTCTTTTAATGATTATATTAATTATTTTTTGTTATGTGGTGAAATACAAAATAGAGAAAATATTATGATGAATACAACTTATAATAGAAAATTGTAATATTTTCACAAATATTTGAATCAAGACATAAATTTTAATATTTGAAACAAAGTAATAAAAATTAATTAACACTTAATTAATGAAAACTTTCGGGTTATCGGGCCAACCCGCCAAGTTTCCGGGCTAGCCCTATCGGGTTTCGGGCTGTTCGGTTCGGGTCATTCGGGTTGAAATTTTTTTGGGTTAGAAATATTCAACCCTAACCCGGTTTTGGCTCGGGTTACTCGGGTCAACCCGCGGGTTTCGGGCTAAATTGACATCCCTACTCATAGTACTCATGAAAAAATGAATACGTCAAAATTATATTTTAAAGCGTGCCGAAAAATCAAAAAGCAAAGAGGACTAATGTAATGGGATGGAGGTAGTACTTGAAAAGAACGAAGTTTGGGGTGATCTCTTGAAGGACTTAAAATCTAATGCACCTAATAATTAATGAATCATCTCCGCAATACATTAATTAAAATCTATGAAGCACGGGGACGTCTAGGAGGCAGGCGTACCCGTATTAATATGCTCAAAATACAAATACGAAAAAATATACTCAAAATACGTATTTAAAACGTATTTTTTAGGGTTTTTTTTAATTTATTTTTTGGGAAAAATACGTATTAAATATATTTCAGCTAAAGATTGAATACGTATTCACCATTAAAATACCCAATCTCTTCATCCCAAACCCTACCTGAAACAAAAAACCCAATCTCTTCAAACCTAAACATACTGTCGTCGCGTTCCCTTCTCTGTCCTCCCTCTGTTCCGAAATTGTTGAGTGTTGACCTCGGTGTTTGAAGCAGTGTCGGGGGGCCATGGTGGAGACTAGAGAGGAGGGGTTTAGAGAGAGGAAGAGAGAGCAGAGACAAGAGAGAGAAAGAGAGGGAGAAAAAAGTAGAAGAAGATGGGGATTAGGAGGGATATATAGTTCAGAGTGAGAGAGAGAGAGCGTATCAAAGATATGGATTACTGATTATTGGGTTATTGCTTATGGGCTATTTTGATAATAATAATGATATCTATGTCTTTTTTTTATTTCCATAATATTATTATTGATAATATATATATAATTATTATTAATAAATATAAATGTATTTTTGATGTATTCGTATCTAGATATTCGAGAAATTAGCGTATTTTCGTATCGTATCGTATTAGTATTCGTATTTCGTTCCCGTCCCCGTGCTTCTTAGATTAAAATATGACAAACGAAATGTATTAAAAAAAAAAATAAACTACTCCCTCCTATTTTTTTAATAGACATTTTAGCCTATTGTACACATATTAATAAATACTTTTTTTTTCCCTAAATTAACCTTATTTAATGAAAATTTATTTTGTGAAAAATCACACAAATTACTTTCTCCAACTTCTTCTTCAAAAAGTAAGAGAATACACAAAATAAATGTGAGTAATAAATAAAGGCACTTTTGGTATAATTTATTAAAATGACAATTAAATTATAAATAATCAAAAGCTAGAATGACTATTAAAAAAAATAGGAGGGAGTATTAACTTTTTGAAAACTATACTACATACAATCTCTGCTAAAACTGACAAAAAAATGGACTATTGTTTAACTATAGTATCTTATTTCTTGTTTGAGTTAATTGCCAGTCAAATATTCTTATTTATGACCACTTAATTCTTACATCAAAATATTAACCCATAAATAAACACCACAAAATTTTCATTACCATAAAATATACTAGCTCCATCTCATTATATTAGGCTTGTATTTTTTTTACTATTCGACACGTATTTCCACCGAAACCTAGTACGAGTTTTCAAATATAATTTTGAAGTATTATCTCTTTTACGGGATACTATAAAAGAGAGAATACTTCAAAAATATATTTT
The DNA here is from genome assembly GCA_001642375.2 of Mentha longifolia. Classification (NCBI taxonomy): domain Eukaryota; kingdom Viridiplantae; phylum Streptophyta; class Magnoliopsida; order Lamiales; family Lamiaceae; genus Mentha; species Mentha longifolia. The sequence continues at coordinate 28,039,274 of CM038118.1, read as the reverse complement.
AAAACTCGTATTAGATTTTGGTAGAAATGTATGCCGAAGAGTCAAAAAACAAACAAGCCTAATATAATAATATAATAGGACGGAGTTAGTATTCTTGTTCTTATTTTGAATATTAAAAAAATAAAAACTCTCGGATTAAGGACTGAATGACGTCAGTCTTGTACTCAGATGAACCCAGATGACGTCATATGCGTGAGCCCAAAAATGGCCAGGTGTAAAACTGGAGGTTGACATTAGAATTAATTAATTAAATAAATAGATTTGCGTATAAAATTAGAGAGAAAAAAAAATCCCAATACTGTACGAAATCATAATTAGCACACTAAACTTGCTTTTGCTTTTGGCAAAATCTAATCTTCGGCCGCCGCTAAATCGGGACCGTTAAAAATCCAAATACTCAGATTTTCCTTTGAAAAGGGAAATCAATCACGGCCCTCCATTTTGTTCACTTTTTGACGGTCACCATATTTTTTGTTTAGAAGGTAAAAAGCATATTGAATTTAAAATAATCAATTAATTGCAAATCATCGCGCGGCATTTTCTAAAAGAAGTTTGCGACCGACAACGTGGCATTGAAATGCTATTTTGATGGGAGAAAAAAAAATTAAAAAAAATAACGAGATATTTATTCATATTTTAGTTTTTGGCATCTCCAAGAATGTTTATTTGTCGAAAATTAGATTATAGAACACAATTGCAAAAATATTAATAATTTCAACATTTAATTGCTAAAACACAATTATGGAAAGAGTTCAATAATTTGGTAATTAAATAGTAAATTATTCAAGATAAAATACTCAATTTAGTGATAATAGAATGTCAATTTTATTTTTCAGAGGTTTGGATTAGATTGGACGTTGACCTTTTGTAAACGTTTAGTGGTTTCTAAAATTTATATTTTCATCGCTAAGGGTTTTTTTTTTTTTTTTGAATAAATAAATGTGTGAGGTACGTTAGTTTTTTTTTTTTTTTTGATCGATAAAATAACTTTATTGATAACAAATAGAAGAGGGCACCAGCAGTGCCAAAGTATACAGCTAACTCAAAAACGGGATTTACTCCATGACATTCATAATACAATTCTTGCTCCAATCCAAGAATCCCAAGTTTCCAATCTCCTCGCCCCTCGTCACACACCAACTCCAAAAGCGACATTTTATCTCATCTTCAATCCGTTTGAAGCACCATTCTTTATTTGAAACACCACTGCATTACGTCATTTCCATACCATCCACACGACGCAAACCCATAAGCCTCCTAACCTTCTTTCCCATTTACCTTCTCCGAGCAAGTTCGTGAAGCTCGCTATGTGTTCCTCAATCGAGCAAGGCTGAACCCACGGGACCCCTATCCATCCCGCTATCTTCCTCCACAGCTCCACCACTCTACCGCAACTAAGGAAGATATGCCTCGATGTTTCCAGATTTTCGCTGCAGCAGCAGCACCCCCTAGCAGCTTCATCAAGGGGGAAACATTTGCAAATGTTATCTTTAGTGGGGATTCGGTTCCACGCCAACCTATCAAAGGCGCCCAAGCATTCCAAATAAATCCAAGTGTGCCAACAGAGGGAGGATTTTGGTGCCTGTTGCTACCTCTTCCAAAGATCTGTTTATAAGCTTCCTTGACCGAATACTTACCTCCATTCTTTCCACCCCAACTCCACCTAATCCTCTCCATTCTCCATGATTGAGAATTGCTGCAAGAATTCAAAAAATTCATCCACTCCCCCTCTTTCTCGTTCAAGCAAACCCCTTCTCCATTCCACCTCCCATCCTCCCATCTCCCCATCTCTTTTACTAAACCGTCCTTCTTCACACTAAGATTGAAGAGCCTTGGGAATCATTCTTTGAGAGTCTTCTCTCCCGTCCATATTCCGTCCCAAAACACCACTTTACTCCCATCACCGAGCTTTTGCGACATTTTATCCCAGAACCACCTCCCTTCCTCCCCCTCCACTAGCTTTGAAATCCTGCCCCACCAGCCCGTTGGCTTTCTTCCCCTCACAGTGCCACTTCTGCCCCCTTTACTCCACCGAGGTTCGCCATGTCTGGATCGGATAACTTTTATCCACAGTCGTTCCTTTTCCTCGAGATATCTCTACACCCATTTTCCCAACAAAGCTTTGTTGAAGGCCCCCAGATTCTTGAACCCCAGCCCGCCTTCCATTTTGGATTTGCAGAGGGCCTCCCAACTCAGCCAAGGAATCGTCCCTGAAGGCCTCTAATTTCCTTCTCAACCGCTTTGGGCAGCGGATATAAAGGACAACCAATAAATTGGAATCGAGGATAGAGTCGAGTTGACTAAAGTGGACCTACCCCCAGTGTGAGGTACGTTAGTAAGTACCTAATCAAAGTACAAACGAAGAAAATGATAATCTACCTTGTGTTTGGTGGATAATAAACTATGAATATAACTCAATTATGTGAATATGACACGCGCTTTCTATTTTTATCTTTAGATTTTGTTCGCTAATGTGACGTTTAAATATTAATAAATCCGAAAATGGGCATATACTTGTTCATGAGCATTTCATATCATATTCTATAGTATTTTAGAGACTTTAGAGTTTAGACTATGAAGGTCAACGGGTAATGCTTGAATTATATACACACACAGACATATTTTATTAAGTTTTTACTTTGATACTTTTATTATGTCTTATGAATTATTAGTTTCATCTTTCACAATTTCATTATTGCAATTTGTGTAAGCACATAAATTGTATCAATATATAATCGTCACATGTTAATAGTATTTTTAAAATAAATAATTTTATTTATAGAATTTTTCAATCATTGCTGATTTGATCACATAATTTGAAATGCTATCTTTACTCTTTAGTTCATGCATCCATGACCAGCCAATCTTTTATAATGCTCTCACCTCCCGTGAGTACCATTCATAGGCACCTATCGCCGCTTGCTCACTTTT